>JAODOY010083866.1:0-14869 GCA_025399855.1 Forbesichthys papilliferus | reverse complement strand
GCGTTGAAGTATCCCAGTAGAACTATGGATTCCCCTACTGGAGCCCCATACAGGACTCCATTCAGGGTCTCCAAGAAGGCCGCATACTCCGAACTGCTGTTCAACAGTCAGAGTTTTTTCCCCCACCACCCATAGGCGCAGGGAGGCGTCCCTCTCGTCTACCGGGGTAAACTCCAACGTAGCGGCGTTCAGCCGGGGACTTGTGAGTATCCCCACACCTGCCCGGCGCCTCACAACCTGGGCAACTTCAGAGTAGAAAAGAGTCCATCCCTTATCCAGGAGAACGGTTCCAGACCCTAGACTGTGCGTAGAGGTAAGCCCCACCAGATCTACTAAATGGTAGCGCTCCACCTCCCGCACAAGTTCTGGCTCCTTCCCCCACAGCGAGGTGACTTTACACGTCCCTAGAGCCAGTTTCTGCTGCCATGTCTGGTCCATCGAGGCCCCTGACTTTCACTGCCACCCATGTGACACTTAATAACCTTAGCCCCAAAACGGGCATGATAGATTAGCCCCAAAATGGGCATGATAGAAACAAGAGGCCTTGGTTCTGGTGTTCCACTGCAGTGACAACGGCTCCCACTGCTGCAGGAAAGGTTCTCTGAACAGAAACCAGGGTGGATGGTCGTCCAGGATCGCTAGCAGTTCCAATGGCTTCACGTCGCCTAGCCCACTCAGCAAGAACAAACAGCACTCATGTTCAACAGCATTAAGTTTGAAAGAAACTTTTGGACCGTCATATTTATCCACAGTTGGAGGATTCTGCAGGAGAGACTCACCACCCAGACTGCAGTGGAGCTGCCCAGTGGAGCTGCCCAGTGCCGCAACAACATAATACTTTGTGTTAATTGTCTGCAGGTGACAAATAATAATGGCAAATTGAGCCTCCACCTGGGCAAACCACACAGCAGCATGTCCCTCCAAAGAGCAACGGCATTAGCTGCCATATTCGCAAAGACAAAAATAAACTCTCCATTCTCCGATATGTTCAAGAATTGTCGGCGTCACCGATGTAAAGGAGTCAACAAGGGAGACAGGAGGTAGTTTAATTTACCATAACACAGGAACCTTTTAATAATCTGACCACATAGTAGTCGCAATTCTACACGTTACGTGTAGAGATAACTGTTGCAGTAAAGGCTGGCTGTGGTGCACCTACATAATATTATATATTAGCTAATATAATATAAATATAGATGTTATCATCATACTTTGAATGCAGTTCTTTTTGGTGCCACCATGTGGGATTATGTTCCCAGGCCTGTTCTGCTGAACATTCAGGCATTGCCACACTCCACACTGCACACACTTGGCAACTTTGTTGAGCTGATTGTCGTGTTGACACAGGCTCCTTGTTGGCTGACATTGTTCAGACTACCTCATCTAATCACCTAACTCTGCGTTGTCAAAAGTGTGTCAAGAGATCAGATGTATAGCTTTTCAGATAGTTCTGTAGCCTATGGATGTGCAAATTACAAACCGGTCGCAGATGTTCTTGTTCTTGGCTAAATCACACTTGTATGCATCCAACAGCTTGTGTGGGCTTCTGACATACTCCTTTGAGCTCTCACCGAAATTTGGGCCATTGGTGGATTATATGTTGACTTTTGGCACAAAGCAGTTGGCGGTCACAGTCAAGTTTACTCATCCTTAGCTTCAGCAAAATAGATCTTCAAAACTTGTTCAGATTTTTTCAAATAGAGTGTACACCCCTGTACAGCAACCTACCTATGCTTCCTTTTCAACTAGAAAGTGCCTGTGACGGCAATGCAGGGACAACAACATTCATGCAGGGAAGGGGGGGGTCTGTGCCTCAATATTTGTATATCTTGACGATCATGTGCGATATGCTTATGACATATTCTGTAATAGGCTATGTGTCACTACATCTAAAGGTGAACAGCAGCTATATTTTATAGGAAAGTTTTAATTACTATTATTAAATGCAACCAGCCATATCAATGACTGTTTAAACTGCTGCATGTATTAATGTCATTACTTTTCAGATTAGGAACCAAATCTGTGCACAATTCAAAGAGAACCTTTCATTGGTGGTAATCTCCATGTGCACAAAAAGTAATTCCAGTTTCAGAGACCCCATTTATTTTTACACTATGTATTTATAGAAAATCATCATGTTTTAATTCAAAGTATCTGGCAATTAATTCCTCACACCATTAACTGATAACTATTAAATAGTTCAGAAAGCTCACCATAGTCTTAGCCCCTTATGTGTCAGAACTATAATACCCCACAAAATATTAGTCCACACTGTAATAACCCTACATGACCAGCAGTACAAACTGTATCATATCTACATAACTGGTTACTTATCTGGTTATGCTACTTATCCCTCGCACATCTACACACACATTCTTAGTCCCGCCCCACTCTCTCTCAGCTCCCTACTTTAAAAGTGTAACTGTACCCCAACTCTGAGCCTGACTCCACCCACTGCACAACTTTGAAACCTTCTAAAAAAATAAGTAAATTAGCTGAGGTGAAGGGGCCCCATTAATATTAACGTTAGCATTTTAATTTGATGATGCACGAGCGGACAAGGATTACTGTTGGAAACCAGCCAAGTGCCAAGTCCAGGGCAGACTTTAACAGATATGTCTTTTCAGACCATATATTACCAACTTTTATAAAAACAAGATTTTTGTCAATAGTTAACACCAGCATTTATGTGTCTCATCACAATGCAGTCTTACTATTTTGTTTACAGCTCAAAAAACACAATTTAGGGTGCAGTTACACTTTAAGTATTTTTCTGAATCGTGGAGCAGTGTTGTGACTTTTTAAGTGTGATCATCTCAGAAATAACTTATGAAAGTATCAAAGAAAATTAGATATAAAATCGATATGGTCATGAGCATACATTAGGATTATGTCTGTGTCCACAAAGACCCTAGCCACCCCCAGAGTGCGGCCATCCAGTGAGTTGTTTGCAGCTACAGTATATCTCTAAAAAAATTGTTATTATATACACACAGTATACACAGACGCAGTAAACACATACACAGTATATATACTTTGTCTTATAGACACACTGTACTGTTTAGATATACACATACTGTATATCTAAAATATTAATACATTTGGAATTTATGAATTTCATATTTTCATAATTATTTATAAATCATAACCTTATGGCACCACCATAATGTCAAAACCTTATTCTTACACTTAACTCTATTTAACTATAGTTTTTTAACATTGTTATTTTATTCATTATTCTAATAATTTACCTTCAAAATCTCTGTTCTGTAGACATGTGCTGTTACAGCAGTGATAATTGGTGTTTTTCTGCCCCCTGGTGGTACAATCTGTTATCGTGTAGTTCCAGGTGTCACGACACAGGAAGTGATAAGAACCAGGAAATATGTTACTTATGGCGGGGGTGTTTGAAGCAGCAGTTGCTACTAATGAGGAAAGCTGCAAACTCACATTGACATCAACGCCATTTGACTCTGCTCAACTCACACAAGATTATGTAGTGGAACAAGCTAAAGTATGCAAAGAAAGGAGTTTAGCACAAGAGGAGGGTCCACACTTTCAAGACGAGACAAAGCGGTCATACACAGAGTCAACTACAATTCAGCCTGTACACAACCCGTGTCTCAATACTGAGAGCATTATGCCCGCTGCTGTTTATACTCAGGTGCACAATACTGTCTTCCACGCTTCAAGTCAACACAAGTCTCTCAATCCTTTTCTCATTTCCAATATGAAACAATCTCCACCTTAATGCAGCCAGCCTCCTTACTGTATAACTTTCAGTGATGATGATGATGAATGTCAGCTACTCTCTCTACACAACCTTTCAATAAACCATCTTCCCCATTGCAACATCAACGCTATGCCTTTTCACCCTCACAATTATACTCTGAAGCCAACCCATAATACTGATTCCCACATGTCGGATTTCATACGATTTCTAGCACGACGGGAACTTGTCACAACTGGCCTGCTCCAATTTAATGACCAGCCAGAGAGCTACAGAGCTTGGAGGAGTTCCTTCAAAAATGCAGTAAGAGGCCTAGACTTAACAAAAAATGAGGAAATGGATCTTCTTGTCAAATGGCTGGGAAAAGAGTCAGCCGAGCATGCTAAGCGCATCAGATCTGTCCACATTAACCAGCCAGCAAAAGGGCTGAACATGGTTTGGCGCAGATTGGACGAATGTTACGGCTCAGTTGAAGCAATAGAGAAAGCCTTGTTCCAGAAACTAGATAGCTTTCCCAGAATCAACAACAAAGATTACTCCAAACTAAGGGACCTCAGTGATCTACTGTCGGAGCTGGATGCTGCCAAAGCAGAAGGAGACCTCACTGGTCTCTCCTATCTCGACACAGCCAGGGGAGTCAACCCTATAGTACAAAAGCTGCCATATGGCCTACAGGAAAAGTGGCTGTCTCATGGATTCAGCTACAAACAGCAACATCAGGTTGCGTTTCCTCCCTTTTTTGTCTTCGTTGCATTCCTCCAACAGCAAGCACAGATCAGCTTCATGTTCACAGGCCAACCAGATGCCGTAAAAGCAGAAAAGCCTCCATGGAATGCAAGCTGGTCGAAGGAGATCTCTGTCTATAAAACAGAGGTGTCTTGCAGCTGCCCATCCAGATCCAGACAGATACAGAAAGAAAGCAGACGATCTTGATAAGAGATGTCCTATTCACAAACAGCCACATTCTCTTCAAAGGTGCCGAGCATTTTGTTCAAAACCTATAGACGAACAAAGGAACTTCCTTAAAGAGAACGGCATATGTTTTAAGTGTTGTATTTCTATAGCACACACTGCCAGAGAGTGCCGATGCACCATGAAATGTACTGAATGTGATAGTGACAAACACCTCTCTGCCCTCCATCCAGGACCGGCACCATGGCTCAATGAGACAGTTCCCTTTTCAGAGCATGGCGGGGAGCCAGACCCCACACCAGCCCCAGCAGTCATAAGTCAGTGCACACAGATCTGTGGAGGAGATCTCACTGATAGGTCCTGCTAAAATTTATCCAGCAGGACATCATGACAAATCAAGGAAAGTATATGTTATCCTGGATGAGCAAAGCAATAGATCTTTGGCTCGCTCTGAATTCTTTGACACTTTTGGCATCCAAGGCCCCACTGCATCATACTCTTAAGACATGCTCAGGTATATCTGAGAATGCAGGCAGGACAGCCTCTGGATTTTACATAGAGTCACTGGATGGTAAAACAGTTGAACTTTTACCAAGACTACTGGAATGCAATGAGATACCAGATAATAGAACAGAGATTCCAACACCCTCTGCTGCATTCTTCCATCCTCACCTGAAACCAGTAGCTCACCTTATTCCAGAACTGGAGCCCAACACTCCCATCATGTTCCTGCTTGGCCGTGATGTAATCAGACTCCACAAGGTACACAAACATGTCAATGGCCCTCCAGATGCCCCCTACGCCCAAAAACGACCTTGGATGGGTCATTGTGGGTAATGTCTGTTTGGGGAGTGCTCACAGGGCACTCAGTGTAGACACCTTTATTACCAGCGCCCTAGAACAAGGCCGTCCAATCATCTTCAAGCCATGTCCCAGTATTCTTAATGTGAAAGAGAAACATGTCCCCAAGCCAAAAGATTTTCCTGTTTTACAGCTTAGAGAAACACTCTCCTGTGGTAGATCTGATACTTGTCTAGGCCACAGTGTTCCAGCTAACAAGCAGTGATAACAAGTTGGCTCCATCCATCGACAATCTCACCTTTATGGAAATAATGGGTCAGACTCCAAAAAGATGGCAGTAACAGCTGGATAGCTCCTTTACCCTTCAAACCATCAAGACGACGTCTCCCCAACAACAGACCTCAGACCCTTAGTCGCTTCTCCTCTCTCAAACGAAGCCTTGAGAGGAAGCCTGAGATGAGTCAACACTTTTTCTAATTCATGGAAAAAATATTTGAGAATGGACATGCTGAGGTTGCTCCTCCCCTCAAGGAAAATGAGGAACGATGGTATTTACCTACCTTTGGTGTGTACCATCCAAAAAAGCCCGGCAACATCCGTGTTGTTTTTGATTCTAGTGCCCAGTATGATGGAGTGTCTCTTAATGATGTTCTGATAACAGGCCCTGACTTAAATAACACGCTTTTGGGAGTTCTTATTAGATTCCGCAGAGAAGCCATTGCTGTGACAGCGGACATTAAACGGATGTTCCACTGCTTTCTCGTGCGAGAACAAGACCGGAACTTCTTACGCTTTTTATGGTTTCGAAACAATGATCCTGCCCAAGATGTAATTGAATACCACATGACTGTACACGTCTTTGGGAACAGTCCCAGTCCAGCAATTGCCATCTATTGCCTTAGACAATCTACGAAAGAAGGAGAACCACACTACAACCCTGAGGTGGAGCAGTTTGTTAACCGCGATTTCTATGTCGACGACGGGCTAAAGTCGCTTCCGACTGCTAAAGGTGTAATCAGTCTCCTGAAGAGGACCCAGGACATTCTCGCAAACTCCAACTTCAGGCTGCATAAGATTGCCTCCAATAGCAAAGAGGTTATGGAGGCTTTCCCACCTCAAGATCGTGCTGGTGACCTAAAGGACCTAGACCTAGGTTCAGATACACCTCCAGTACAGCGAAGCCTAGGCCTTAATTGGGATCTTGAGTCAGACGCATTCACCTTTCATGTTGATATTGAAGAGAAGCCTTTCACACGCCGTGGGGTCCTTTCGGTAGTAAACAGCGTGTATGACCAACTAGGATTTGTGGCTCCTGTTACCATTTAAGGTAAGCACATCTTAAGAGAGCTCACCCAAGAGAAACGTGACTGGGATTCACCATTGCCAGAAGAGCTGGAAGGCCATTAGACCTTGTGGCGAGACTCTTTGAAAGATCTTAGTGACTTGCGGATTACAAGACCCTACACCAAGGTTTCACTCTCAACAGCAAAAAGAAGATAACTGTGTGTCTCCTCAGATGCATCAACAAAGGCCATAGCGGCAGTTGCTTACCTCATGGTGATTGACAAAAGTTAATCCAAGGTTAGAGCTTTGGGCCGCTGTACTGGCAGACCTGGTTTCATCTGAGCTTGACATGCAGATACATGCTACAACATTTTATACGGATAGCAAAATGGTGCTGGGGTATATATACAATGAGACGAGACGTGTTTACGTGTATGTGAGCAATCGTATCATACGCATACGAAGATCCTCTCACCCACATCAGTGGAGGCACGTACCCACAGACCAAAATCCAGCAGACTATGCAACTAGGTCCATCATTGCTGCGCATCTCTTAAACACCACATGGCTCAGTGGTCCTCTCTTTATGAATAGAGCATCAGAAGGACCTACAGAACCTGACACCTTTGAGCTTGTTGACCCAAACACAGATTCTGAAATCCGTCCACAAATTACCTCCCTTAACACACAAACCACTGTGAAACAACTTGGGTCTCAGCGTTTTTTCTAAGTTCTCCTCATGGCGTTCTCTGAATCGTGGCATTGCCAATCTAAGTCACATCTCTCACCACTACCACAGCCATCCGGGTGATGGAAACAATGACTGCAGAGGCTGGCACTAGTGTCAAAAAGCACACACAGCCGAACAGCTTGGACAGTCAAAGTGCATCATTATTAAGGCTGTCCAGGAAGAAGCATATGCTGAAGAACTGGCTTGTTTAAGGAAGGGTGAGAACATACCACAAAGCAGCTCTCTCAAAACTTTGGACCCTTTCATTGACACGCAGAATCTTCTCAGAGTAGGAGGACGTGTAAGGGAAGGAGAGCTTGAGGCAGAAGAAAAGAACCCTCTGATCATCCCTGGTAAACACCACGTCTCAAGCTTGTTGATTAGACACCACCATGAACAGACTCTACAACAAGGACGCCTCTTCACAGAAGGTGCCATTCGTACAGCTGGTTATTGGATTGTAGGTGTGAAGAGACGTGTGAGCAGCATTATTTATAATTTTGTCATCTGTCGTAAACTCGCGGCAACCCTAAGGCACAGAAGATGGCCGACCTGCCAGCCGATCGTCTGTACATGGAACCTCCATTGCTGTGTGAGTGTTGCGGCGCGTCGGACAAGAGGTGGATTAGCCCACAGCAAGAGATGGGCAGAGCAGTCCATATTGAGATTATCGAATTTTTGGATAAATCAAGCTTTGGTAATGCTCTCCAGCGCTTTCTAGCTATAAGAGGTCCTGTGAAGAAAATCCGTTCGGATAGAGGGATAAACTTTATCAGTGCGTCTGCCGAACTCAAGATCCCATCTAACATTGATGCAACGTCTGTTGAGAAGTACCTGTCAAAAAATGACTGTTCCTGGCTTTTCAACTCGCCCTACACCTCTCACATGGGCGGTTCATGGGAGAGGATGATAGGAATAGCTAAACAAATCTTTGATTCTATGTTCCTTCAGTATGGAACCTCAAAGCTAACACATGATGTACTTACCACACTGATGGCAGAAGTGGCAGCCATTATCAATGCTTGACCTCTCATACCTGCATCTACTGACCCGAGCGACCCTGTCATACTTACCCCTGCCACTCTCTAAACTCAGAAAGTAAGTGTCCCTTCAGATCCTCCTGATACCTCTGGAATAAAAGACATCTTCAAGCAGCAATGGCGTCGAGTGCAGCACCTGGCCCAAACCTTTTGGAGCAGATGGAGGAAGCATTATCTCTCATCACTACAGCCAAGGAGAAAGTGGCAGACCACTCAGCCTAACTTGGAGCCTGGAAATGTCGTGCTTTTTAAAGATCAGCAGCTGAAGAGAAATTAATGGCCACTGGGATTGGTCACCCAGGTCTTCCCCAGCAAAGAAAACAATGTTCGCAAGGCAGAGATCAAGGTATCCAGGAATAATGGAGCTAAGCTGTTTCTGAGACCCTTGTCAGAAATTATTGTTCTTCTAACCTCCTCAGTAGAAGTTACCTTCTAGTTCATTGTTAGAGTAATTTAGTGGCATTCCATCACGCCAGACGGGGAGTGTGCTGTTACAGCAGTGATAATTGGGTTTTTTCTGCCCCCTGGTGGTACAATCTGTTATCGTGTAGTTCCAGGTGTCACGACACAGGAAGTGATAAGAACCAGGAAATATGTTACTTATGGACATGTTGGTGCATCTGACTTTGCAATCCATTCACATCTACGTTCAAATGCAGTCTTTTGTGGTATCGTCTGTAGGTATATTTTTGGTTTAATACTTCTCTTTACTTGTACTTGGATATTTATTGTTTATGCCATTTTGTCACCATACAGTCTTGTTAATCAGAACATTAAGCCTTGTGCACTATGTAATGGCAATTTGTTACTATTAACATAACTTTGTTATTCTACTGTTGCAGTGAACAATTTATTTAGGTAAATAACTATGATTTAATACATTATGGTAATTTGTGTATGTTTTTATTTGTAGTTTCACAACTTCCAACATTATTAAACCTGTAGACACCAGCAAAACGTCTTCAGAGTCGTTAATGAAAGGAAGGTGTTGACACTTGCTGTCGGGTGCTCTCACTTAGTAGCGAGAAGAGGGATAGACAGTACAAGGCATGAGGTGATTAAAAGGATTGATTGATAGACTTTATATTTATATATATATATTTTATTTATAATAGAGACATGTATCTATCATGTACAGTATATATACAAAAATAGTTTAGACATACACTAAAATCTACTTGAATATAAATGAAGTATAGAGTATAGAGTCAAGCCTTGAAGGTGCTATGTGTATAAAATGTCTATCTTCTAAAGATGGCAGAACTAAACTGCTAAAACACAGAGCCAACAACACTGCTGTAAATAACCATTAGATTATATAATATATCTGAATAAATAATACAATAAGTATATTTAATTATTATTGATTGATAATTTAAATGTCATTATTATAACAACGAATATATTTAAGTTCATATTGTAATATTTCCATGTAAATTTCCAATAAGCATGTTTCAGATATTGTCCACCTGGGTACGGGCAGTATTTTATTTTGAAATCAAACCTGATTTCAGGCATTGATACATTTGAAAGCGAAAGGCAAAGACAACGCCTCCACGAGCTGCTTGATCGCGATTATGCATGCTCTATATATGGGTCAACTGCCTCACATTCATGCCGCTCCACAAGTTCATGTTAGGTCTCACTCATCAAGCTCCAACTTAACTGCAAAACGAGCAGATGCCGCAGCTGATTTTCCAGCCAAGGAAGTAGAGTATAACATGCTACTGCAAGAAGATAAACAGAGTAAAACTACAACAACTGGAAGATGAACAGATGAGAGTGGAAGATGTACAAAGGAAAATTGCAAAATATAGAATTGTTGAGAGACATTGAAGCACAAAAAGCCCAAATAGACAGATTAAAGGCAGAGAAAGAGTTGAAGATAGCTAAGGCTAGACTAGATATTTACAGTGAATAACTCTTACAGGAAGCTGGCGGCCCCTCTATCAATTACAGTGCCACAGTACAACAGCATATCAGTTGCCATGCATAACAAAATATTTCTTCATCGCTCATTCAGCAAGACAGCGATCTAGTAACACTGCCTTTGCATCCATATGCATTACAGCAACCTGTGCTCTAAACTCCTCTCGCACAGCTAAGCCATGACAGAACATCTTCCTTTTCCCCAAACACTGATGTGTCACATTTAGCACAAGCAGTTCAGAATAGTATAGCCATCAATAGGCTCCCTGCACCAGAGCCATCAGTATTCATGGGAGATCCTATGCATTTCATTGAGTGGAGAGCTTCATTTATGTCGCTTATTGATAAAAGGTGCATCACTTCTGCAGACAAATTGCACTATTTAAAGAAATATGTTAGCGGCCCTGCACGCAAAACTCTGGATCGCATCTTCTACATAAACGACTATAAGGCATATACTGATGTTTGGGCAAAGCTGAATCACCGCTACGGTCAACCACCACACAGCAAGCATTTAGAGAGAGCCAAGTGGCCAAAAATTCAGTCCAAGGACAAAGAAGGATTGAGGAGTTTATCTTATTTTATCAAAGCGTGTGACGAAGCGATGCTTTACGTTTCTGGTCTTAGCATTCTAAATGACCTAAGAAAACAAAACTGGTAATGAAACTACTGGAATGGGCTGTGACTCGGTGGAACCAGCAAGTAACTGAGAACCTTATGAAGACAAATAAGAGTTCAATAATTTCCACGAATTTGCATCCTATTTGTATCCTATATATCTATAGAATCAGAGGTCCATTGCAATCACGTCATTCCATGCCCTCCATTCTTCTGAGCCTGTCCTGGACAAATCCTACATAAAGTAAAGTAAGTGTTTCATACTAAATCTGTTATCAACAATGAAGAAAGGTTGAACAAACTCACCTCAAAGTCATGCACATTCTGTGAAAATAGCCAACATATGATTCATTGCTGGACAGAATTCATGAAAAAAACCCAGGCAGAGAGAGGACAATACATCAAGGAACGGAGGCTCTGCTACGGCTGCATAAAGGCAGGACACAGTGTTAAGGAATGTCGTCATCGACACTCATGTGACATCTGCAAAAGGAGACATCCAACGTGTTTACACAATGATAAATATACAAAGGGAGTAAACAATGTTCCAGACTCAAGCCGAAGCTGTGCTCAAACAACAACTGCTGCTACTCAATGTAGATACTGGACCTTCAACTGCAACATCAATCATAGTTCCAATGTGGCTGTCCTCCAAAGGTGACTCAGTCTCAGAAAGGTTGGTGTACGCTTTGCTTGATACGCAAAGTGATACTGTCTTTGTAGATAAGGAAGTAAGTGAAGAGCTACAGGTAGAATCTCATCCAGTCAGTCTTAAATTAACTACTACGCTAGGAAGGGACTCAGTTTTTGCCAAGTGAAAAAATGTTAGGGTATGGGGTTACAACTTTCATGGAGCTTCCCCAAGCCTACACCAAGGACTGTATTCCAGTCAATTGTGCCAATATCCCAATGAAAGAAGCAGCTGCATGATTTCATCATTTGAAGCAGATAATAGGAGATATTGCTCCACTTCAAGACTGCGATATAGGTTTCCTTAATGGTTACAACTGTTCAAGAGCACTGGCCCCTAGACAAGTGATTGTAGGTGAAGACAACAAACCATAGTTGTTCGCACAGATCTAGGATGGAGTATAGTTGGATGCTTGGTACCAGACTACGATTGTCCTGAAGCTAACTATATGTGTTACAGGATCACAGTAAAGGAACTTCCTTCAGTCACTCCACGAGATGTAATTAAGGTCCTAGAGTCCGAATTTAAGAACAATGGAGCAGACGGTAAAATGGTATCTCAAGACATTCTTTTCCTAAAATGTCTCGGAAAGGGAATAAAGCAGGACAGCTCGAGTCATTAGGAGATGCCTCTACCATTTCGGGAAAGACAAACTTCCAAACAACAAGCTGCAGATATCAGTCAGGCTTGAACATCTGAAAAAGAAACTACTCAAGAACAAACTGTACAGAGAGCATTATGTACAATTCATGAATGAAGTGATCGATAATGGAGAAACGTGGTATATTCCTCACCACGGGGTGTATCATGTCAAGGAGCTGGAGAAGCTAAGAGTCGTCTTCGATTCTTCTAGTTCTGCTAGATGCAAAGGGACTAGTCTAAATGAACATCTTCTTCAAGGTCCAGGCCAGATGAACAGTCTAATGGGGGTCCTATTGCGTTTCAGGCGACACCCTATAGCAATGATGTGTGATATCGAAAAAAATCAGTTCCAGGACAGTGAAACAGACCGAGACTTCATACGCTTTCTCTGTTGGAAAACAGTGATTTAAACTCAGAACCACTGAAGCTCGGAATGAAACTTCACCTTTTTGGCGCCACATCGTCACCAGGCTGTGCCAACTACGGACTAAGGCACCTTGCCAAGAAGAGTGAGCAATGCTATCCTGCAGGTTCACAATTCGTGATGAAAGATTTATATGTGGATGATGGCATCACTAGTGTGGCAAGTGCAGAAGAAGTCATACAGCTTGCTATGGAGGCACAGCAACTTGTGCACTAGGAGGTCTGAGACTACATAAGTTTGTCAAATGACAGATCGGTCTTAGAGAGCATACCATCCTCGGAGAGGGCCAGCAAAGTAAAAGAACTCAACCTTGATTTTGATTAACTTCCTTTAGAACAAGCTCTAGGCATTTATTGGGACATAGAGTCAGACAGTCTAAAGTTCTGCATAAATCTCAAGGAGCAACCAGACACTCGTTGAGGCATCCCCTCAACAGTCGCGTCTTTGTTTGACCCATTAGGATTAGTCGCTACATTCCTACTCAACGGTAAGACTGTTCTTCAAGAAATGTGCAGGCATGGCTCAGGTTGGAACGACCCCCTGTCTGACGAACTGAAGCCAAGGTGGGAGTGCTGGTAACAAGATCTAATCAATTTAGACAAGATTACTATACATAGGTGTTACACACCTATAAAATGGGGAAAAAAACATGAAAAGAGAATTACACCACTGCTGTGACGCAAGTACCAAAGGATATGGACAGTGTTCATATTTGACAGTCACCAACAAAACGGGGAATATTAGCTGCGCCCTGGTTTTTGTAAAATCCAGAGTTGATCCGCTCAAGGTTACTACAATTCTTAGACAAGAACTGACAGCAGCTGTCATGTCAATGACAACAAGCCGAATGCTGAAAGAACAGCTAGAGTATACGGATGTCAGCGAATACTTTTGGACAGACTCACAAGTTGTCAGGCTACCTCAGTAACGAGTCAAGGTGCTTTCACACGTTCATAGCGAACAGAGTGCAAAAAATACACCTGTGCACCACTGGCGCTACGTCTCTTCAGAAGAGAATCCGGCAGACCTTGCCTCAAGGGGTCTAAGTGTCAATGAGCTGCTGGCATCCAATTGGTTTACGGGACAAAAAGTCTAATGGCATAAGGATGTTGCTTCTACGGAGCGTGTATAAGACCAGTCCTACTAATGGAAGACCCAGAAGTAAGAAGAGTCATGGCTTTTAAAACACAGACTACAGTACAGTTGAGTCTCACGGATCATCTTTCTAGATTTTCATCATGGTCTCGAGCCACCCAAGCCGTAGCACGGCTATTAAGCCGTTGCACAAAAGATAAGTCAAGCCATTATAGTATGTCAGAATGCTGAATGTATTATTGTCAATGATTTGCAGAGGCAAGCATATGCTGAGGAGATTAAGTTATTGGAAAAAGGGACTCCACCTTCGCCTTGCAACAAAATATATAGATTGGATGCCTTTCTTGATAAAGATGGGATTCTCAAGGTGGGAGGAAGGCTCCATAAAGCATTGTTTCCTGAAACCTTCAGACATCCAGTGATTATACCAAAGAGCCATCACATCACCAACAAGCTGATTTGACACTTCCACGCTGCCCCCATCTGGAGCCAGGCCCCGAGGGAGAACTCAGGTTTGCCACGGAGCCCGGTCGGGCACCCTCCTCACCATTCTATGGGCCTACACCTCACGGGGGGAACCGCAGGGATCGGGTACGCTGCCACATGGGTGGCAGTGAAGGTCAGTGATATCTTTTTGCGGGGAAAAGACGGAACTTGTACATGAGGTGGAGCTACGCGCGTCGGAACGAGATTGACATTGGGGGGGGACATAATTGACCCATTCGCTAAACCTGTCCCTAGAACTGCTATGTGTCTAATAATCACTTTAGTCTAGGCGTGGGCGGTATGCATGGTGTCCAAGTTCGACAGCAACGTTTCAGGGAGTGTTGGCGTATTTTCTTCTTATCGAAGCCAAAAACGAATGCAATATCCTGATGCTCTTAGTTTTAACATAAAAAATATTTAGTTCTGCAACTTTCAGCTTGCAATTAGTTAAAACCTATTTTAATAAATGCTGATCAGCAGGAAACAC
>JAODOY010083865.1:0-14870 GCA_025399855.1 Forbesichthys papilliferus | reverse complement strand
ACCCCACCCCCCCCCCCCCCCCCCCCCCCTCTTCTCCCTCTATGCTCTCATGTGCTCCCACTTCACCTACGTTAATGTGCATCTGTCCCAGATTTCTGCCCTCATCTCCCTCTCGCCTCCTCCTGAATCCCCTCCGTCCAGTATTGTGCTGTTGTCAGTGTGTTGGTTATTTCACTGGCCTGGTCGTGCTCAGTGCACTACAAACAATCTCTTACCAAGTATATTTGTCCAATTTCCAGTAAAAATATCTAACTCCACTTAATATAAGACACAATTACCTAACAAGAGCTCATCTATCCATGATATAATGTCTTTTTTAAAGAAATCTTACCGAGCAAATTTTCACTTTTACCATTGGCAGATTTATTTACTTATTATGAAGAGCCATTTATTGCAGTGTGTGGCTGTTCTGACTCCACCGATACATTCCTCTGTCTCAACTCTGACCTCCTCCTGACCACCTCCCTGACCCCCCCGCCACACACACACACCTCCTTGCTCTCTCTCTCTCTCTCTCTCTCTCTCTCTCCGGGGTAAATATTATGTGCAACACACATATGCACCAGGCAACAAATAAATTGGCATGAACATAAGCCGTCCTTGTTAAATGCCTGGCTCTGCCCAACTATGCTCTCAGCTAAATTTATTTTGCTGAGATTATAGTCTGGAAGCCCTGGTCACATAAGGTAAACAGTGCTTTTATTCTCACATACACATAGTGTACATGTAAACTGATCCTCTGTACTTAACCCAGCCACTGTGCAGTGCCCGGGGACAGATTGTTTGACGGCACTGGCTGGAGAGTGAACCTGACATGGTTTTGATAGCAGGGGGAAACCGGAGCACCCGGAGAAAACCCTCACAGACGCAGGGAGAACATGCAACCTCCACACAAAAGTGCCAGGTTCAAACCCGGGACATACTTGCTGTGAGGCCACAGTGTTATCCACTGGGCCACGGTGCTGCTCGCCTTAGCGTTCTCACAGCCACCTTGCTGGCGACCCGATCAGCGTGGGTTAGTGAGATGACGTTGGAGCTTGTAAATGGTGGTAGAGCTAGATGAGGCGAAACAACTGTAGCAACACCAATTGGTTCAGCGCTGTTCAATAGCTTCAAAATGAACCAGAAATCTATGCCCAGTAGGAGGAAAGGACTGTGAGCACTTTCCAATGGGGCGTGGAAAGACCATATTCACTTTTATGGTCTGGTTATTTATTGCGCACAATAAGTATTCATTCTGTACCGTATACTATCCTGCACTGCATTGGTAAGACATGTTTATGTGCTAACTGCATTAGAGTGACAGGACAAAATGGGGGAGGAACTGGAATGAGGAGATAGGCAGGGGCCAGGGGGAGGGGTGGGGGGGAGGGAGGAATACAACTGGGATGAGTGAACAAGTGTGTGCATTATGTGAAGCTGTGCGTGTGTGTGTGATAATCACAGTTTTTCCCGTGTGTGTTTTCCAGTGATTGTGTAAGAGGTGTCAAACGGAGGAAAATGGAGCATTGCATTTTTCTGTGCTCTCCCTTTCCTGGTGTGTACCTGCGTGCATGTGTGTGTGTGTATGTGTGTGTGTGTGCGTGTGTGTGTGTGCGTGTGTGTGTGTGCGTGTGTGTGTGTGTGTGTGGGCCACTGAGCATACAGTGCATCATCATTTCATCACATGCTGTGTACAGTAAATGTCAGCTCAGAACATAGGATGGTCACCAGTAGCGTTATCTTGGCCCAGCAGGGTGGCTGGTCTGGTGGATGCTGTAAGGTCACCCTACAGAGCTCAGCATCATTGGTTGTTATTGTATCACTAAATGCTGTTTTAAGAGTTTTTGAAACGATAATATATATGTTTTAACTTCAAATCTGTGGTTGATTTATCAAGATGGAGTCTCGTTTTAAACTTGCTTTCGACTTCGTAGATTTGAGGTCCCACTAACAGACCGGGACAGCCATGATACCTCATTCAAGCATTCAAGCGTTCAAGCGTTCAAACACAGATACAATTTTGTGCTGATAATACCGGTACCAGTGCTGTCATCCCTAGGTATTGCTCAATAACCTACGATAGCCAAGAACTTGCATCTCAATCTACATCTGTCTTCGCGTTCACCATTCTCAGAAGGACACTTGGCAAGAACGTACCTCTCAACAACACAAGTACATTGAGAAACAGCCAATCTCTCAGATAATATGCATAAGGAACCCATTCCAGATAAAACACATCCTATTCCACAGGAGAACAGCTGATTCCCAACCAATTCCATGCCTGAAACTGAACTCATGGCAATTTCCTACCTCAGTCAGTCACCTACACATACATCCATGACCTGGTCTAAAGCTACTTAATGTATTTATGTATGTACTGTGTGTGTGCATGCGTGTGTGTGTGTGTGTGTTCGCGTGTGCGGGAAAGAAAGAGGGCAAGCTTGTCGTTGTTCAATAATATTACAGAAATAGTTCAAATGCTTCTTTCCCTATTGGTAAAATCATTATGAGAAAAGTAAGTACATCTGAATGTAGCTGATAATACTAATACAAACCAGACTGTACTAAAGTGATGTATGTGTCCTCTACAGTACATTATAATTGCAGTGATTTCACAATGACATTTATCAGACACGTTTAGCCAAAGCGTCTTACAATGAATGCGAGTATTATAGGGAGGGTACAGGGCATTATGGGCATCAAACCTATGGCCTTCTGGATGAAAGTCACCCACCATTAATACTAACTAGTCTGGCTTGTTAAGCTGTGGTTTCACATGCAGCTGCCCCCTCATATTCACAAAGGCCCAACCAGAGCACTGCTAAATAATGTGTCCTACTTTTGCACCTGTACAGTGCACGTCTGCGTGTGTGTGTGTGGGGGGGTACATGTACGAGTGATTGCCCCACTTGTGCTGGGTCATGAGCTTAGTCAGGAGAAGCTTACTATAGGATTGACTAGTATTCTGCTAATATGGCTCACGCTGTATCTGTCATTATGTTTTTATTAGGAAACATGTACACAAGCCAATTGATGGATTATGCAAATCACAGCAACAGTTCGCTGTTGTGCATCAAAACACCTTTTCAGACATCACCGTGGTTTCCATGAACTACATGCTATCTTGAACGATAATGCTGGTATATAGATGAAAGTCATTAGCATTTTCTCTTTTAATGTTTACAATATGAAAAAAATTATGCCAGATAAACCTTTTTATTACAGGATTTCTATGTGATTGTCCTTGACATATTCCAGTCTAGACATATTTAAATCCAAGTTGGATTGATACCTGCTCACCTTATCTGTAAAATATTGTCATGATTTTGGAATCAAACCATGTATAATTCTTTTTTAGAGAGAATAACATTAAATCACCAAAATAAATGCTCTACTGTGCTTCCAATGCCACACACTAAACTATGGACTATGACGGTATACTGTAGGTCAGAGAGAGTGAGAGGAAGTTCAAGTCAGTGAAAGTTCATTTAATGCAGAATTTCAATATAATTTATATCAGAACATACACAGTATGGTATACAGTCAGTTTGTACATATACAGTACACACACACACACGCACACAATATAATCTTGTGATATCATATTCAGTGATATTGTATTTGTTATAGTGATACCAGGGATTGTAAGGTCAGAGAAGACAGCTAGTATATTACCTGAACTAATATGTTCACAGGCAATCTGGGGAGTTTAAAACAGTGATCCTGCAGCCACATTCTGCACGCCCATTACTAGCAGTAAACTGACCCTCAGTAAAGGCTACTCTCCTATAAACAGCAAGACACTCTCCTGTGTCTTGACTTAACAGTCATTGTGCTGAAGAGCAAATCTCAGTTGAATAATTAGTTAACAGATTTGCATAGCTAAGTGCAGAGTTCATCAGGTACCTGAGGCACAGCTATACATCCTGCACAGAGGTGTGTCAGCTGGCCAACTCTGCTCTTTACGAATAGGCCTGGAGAACCAGCATATGTGCTGCACATTTACATACCCCTTGTTGGCAGAGAGGACATTATGCTGTGCATGCCATATGCATCACTGTAAACACAAATGTTGTTATATGGTGTGACTGTATGAACAGTACAATTATACCAAAAGATAACGTTATAGCTTTTAGTACAACAAGCATAATGCTTAGTAGTAAATAAATAAATAAATAAATGCAATAGAAACACTAGATCTATGAAATGATTCAGACAAGAGTAGTCATTATAGTAGAATTCATATGTTTTACTTAAGCACCATTTTAAAATGTATTTAATGTTCTAGGTGTCTTAGAAGTTGGTCCAATCTGACTCCGTATTCACTACAGATCTGCTGCACTGCAGTATGCGCTCGTGGTTTCGTCACAAGCCGTTTGACAGCAGCATCCTGGCCACTTGCTGGAGTCTCTCCAGATATGGACACTTGAGAGAGAAGAGCTCTAACAATAAAAAGAGAGCCTTCATATCAGTAATAGCATTGCTATGGAAACACTATGGGGGCGTTATGTGTGTGGGAAAAAAAGCAGCCTTTAAAATAACACTGTAAGAATAGAGATGCCAGTTGGCAACTAGCAGCATCACGCATGTTTCTGTGTGCGTGTGTGTGTGTGTGTGCGCGTGTGTGTGTGTCTATGTGTGTGTTATTTTGTTAATTGAATTATGCCAAACACCTCTGACCTGATGTGCATCTCACAAATGAATATGTGATCACATTTACCCTGAAATGCTGTGCTTAACAGGTCTTTATTCAAATAACGTGTCTCGCTTTAGAACATTCTCAAAGTCAATAGATTCTCTAATTAAAAGTCAATAGAGCTCCAAACAAATGACATTAATTACATTCATTAAGCACATTCATTAATCAATGTTAGTCCACCATCAACCACATTTACAACCTTTAGGACCAAGCTCCGAACCTGGGGCGACAGGGCCTTCACTGCTGCTGCACCAACTCTCTGGAATGCCCTCCCCAAACACATCCATCAGATAAGCACCCTGCAACCATTCAAACAGGCTCTCAAACCCCACCTCTTCCAGCTAGCCTTCAACAGCTAAACCTCCTTCCCTTCTCCCATTACATTTTTATTTTCTTAATCTGGTGCTACTACCCACCTTTTGTTTTCATTTCTTGATTTACAGTTTTGTTTTAGTAGAACTATTCAAATGTGCTCTCTTTGTAAAGCGGCTTTGAGGACTCAGAATTGTTATATTATTATTATTATTATTATTATTATTATTATTATTATTATTATTATCATCAATTAACTCAAAGAGATGAAAGTCATGTCCCATACACAACACTCATTACTGGAATTACTAAAGTAATAAAAAAATGCATTTTGGGACCACTATAGAAGTGAGATTGTAAACTGAGGAGAGCATTAATATCCTTCCACTCCACTTTAACAAATCTGTGTTTGACCATCCAAGGAGACCATCCAACTCCTGAACCCATTGTGAGTTCTGCAAACTCAGCAGGACTAACTTGGCACAAGTGTGAGGCCATTTGAGGCGAGTAGGTGGGCAGATAAACAACATTTGGGCAAGCCAGATTATGGGTTGTTAGATAGACACAAACCCAACTGGGGAGACTTTTAAAAAATACTGTTGTTTGGATGAACCAGTTGTCTCTGATTAGTGTTTTCAAGCTGATTTCAAATAGCTTTCGCTGTCGTCACACCTAAACCCCGCCCCTAGCTAAATCAGTACAACGCTGATTAGTAATTTCACAAGTCACAAGGATTTGAAGCTCAAGTCAAACTGAGGCTTACAAGAACATCCTGATGTCGCCACACTAGATCTATGTGGTTCCAATAATGATGAATAAAAGCAGCACCTAATTCTCACAAGTGCAGCTGGCATAGTTTTCAAACAACGTTCATTTTATTTTTAGCTTTGAAAGTGCACCTTTAAATGCATGCTTCAAACATCTGAAGCACCACAAGTCCAGAACTTGCCTCTGCGATAATGGCTGAGGGTGACATTTTGAGGAGGGGAGGGTAATAATTAATGGCTAAAATTACATTTAGGGGCTCTGGGTTATAGCTTGACAGGCTCACCTCTATGTCACTGTAATATGTGTAACCAAATATGCGTAGCTAATAGTATGTGTGTGACCTATACTGTCATGGATTACCGGTACTGTACCTCCACTATATCAGAGCAGACATTGTTAAACTGTATGCATGCAACACACACAAATCCCATTATATGAATGTATGTGCTAGCACACTTCAGTGACAGCAATTTGTTTGCATTATGTCAGATTGTCGCGTTTAATGTATGCTGTTATTTCAATGATAATCACCACGGCAACCACTGCAATAAGTTTGTCATTGTGTGTATGTGTGCACGTTGGAATGTGCAGTGTTTTCTGTATTATTATGAAGGTAGTTTCTCATTGTTATCTCCACACTCCCTTGTGCACTCTCATCTAAATAGGTCTGTGGGGAGTTGGCCTTATATTACCTTTTATTCCAATAGATAACACTATGAAGACAGATGCACGTATGCATGCCCACATGCACGCGCACGCACACACACACAGACTTTATTATGTAGTTCAGGGAAGAGGAGAAAAAGTGCTGATACGGACCACACAACTTTAGCTGCTTAAACCAGGGGTAAATGACAGTTAAGGCCTATCCACGCATGACTCTAACCAAACTACTAGGAATACCATCCAATCTTCTTAAGGAATTGTTTCCTGTTTTAGATGGTCCTGTTCTACAAGTGATCAATATGTCACTTTTTATGGGCTCTGTGCCCTAAGTTTTTAAAACTGCCATAATTAAACCGCTGCTTAAAAAACCAAAGAAAACATTCATGCGCAATTTTTGAACAATTATAGACCAATTTCCAATCTTCCTTTTATGTCAGAATTACTTGAGAAAGTTGTTGCTGATCAACTTATTGATTATTTACTCAATAACAACCTTTTTGAAACATTCCAATCTGGCTTTCGTTCACGTCATTCAACTGAAACTGCCTCAACCAGAGTAGTCAACGACCTAACTGTCAGTGATTCTGACTTAACCTCATTGTTTCTGCTCATTGATCTGAGAGCATATTTTGACACAGTAGATCATAGCATACTTATAAGATGTTTGGAGAAGTATGCTGGTATACAAAGGACAGTGCTTTGATGATTTGATTCTAATTTATCGAATAGAACTCAAGTGTAATTTACAACACAATCTCAGAAAGTAAAGTTTGGTGTACCCCAGGGATTGGTCCTTGGCCCTATACTTTTTTACATGCTTCCCCATGGCAATATAATTTGAAAATACGGTATTAATTTCCATTGCTACGCTACGACACAGCACTATATGTACATGTTAAGTCACATGACCTTTCCCAATTCCTAAATTTAGAGGCGTCTATTAGAAAGTAAAAAATGGATGGATATGAACTTTCTGCTGTTATATGGTGACAAAACAGAACTAAGAGCTAATAGTTGTGGCCAAAAGTGCACATTTGTATGAGAATTTGAGTGTTAGCATTGATGGGTGTATAATTTCTCAAAGCTCGACCGTCAAAAGTCAAATTTTTGATTCTCGCCTCACATTCCAGTCTCATATCAAGGCTATTACTAGACAACGTTTTTCAACCTAAGTAACATCAGCAAACCTATTTTATCAATGTGTGGTGCTGACATGTTAATCAATGTATTTGTACCTTCAAGACTTGGTTACTGTAATGTCCTTTTCTCTGGTCTTCCTAACTGTGCTGCTATAAGTCTCCTAATGTTCAGAATGCTGCAGCCAGAATTCTGACCAAACACTAAAGTTTAATCATATTATACCTATTCTGGCCTCCCTTCATTGGTTACCAGTACAAGCTAGAGCTGACTTTAAGGTTCTTCTTACAAGGCCTTGCATGGACCTGCACTACCTTACCTATCTGAGCTAATTACACCATATTTACCAGCTCGACCTCTTCAATCTCTTGCTGATGGTCTGGTTATTTCTTCTTCTACAATCATCTGTCTTCATAGCATTTGCCTACCCTGCCCCTTATCTCTGGTATGGACTTCCACTAAATGTAAAAGAAGCAAGCTGAGTCCAAACATTTAAATCAAGTCTGAAAATATACCTTTATTCATTCCATTACAGCATTCCCTAGAACCGGCAATTACCTAACACCCGTGTCACTGATGTTTTTAATGTTGTTTAATTTCATTTACATTTGTTTTCACTGTGTGCATTGGGATGTTGCATGGTGATTCAGCACTTTAAATAACAATCGATTGATGGGAAATTTAAATAATGTCAATGATTGCCTAACATGCACACACCATAGCCAAGGTTTGTGAATATAAATAATAGATTAATTGAAAATGTATATTTTCAAAACAACAGGGCAGTGTTAGGTGATTATGGTCAATAACTTTTTCCATTCAACTAACCATTGACATTCACATAGATACATATGCACACACGCATAAACACACACAGACACATGCACATACTGTATGTAGTAGCACTATCCATCAGCTTGACAGCAGAGCTATAGCTCCCTCTTGTGTTCACCTTAAGTACAAGCACAATACACAAACTACAGTGAAGGTAAAGGCATATATTTCTGTGTGCCAATGTATGGTATCCCTCAAAACTGTAGTTGCTTGTATATTTGCATTTTCATTCAGGTGTTATATTTTAGTCCAAATGTCAAGGTAATATATCGTATTTTATATGGAATTCAGCATTTTCACACAGCAACCAGCGTATATTCATACATCTTACTGAGTGCTGACAAACCACTCGCGGTGTTCGAGTTATTTGTGGCCGGGACACTGACACTCTATTTGCAGAGGGAATCTGTGGCCTGAGTGCAAACTGCAGCATCTATTTAATTGAATTAAAATATTGTGATAAGCTCATATGTCAGAGAGTTCAACTCTGTGCCAGGCTCTGCTCGCACTTTCCATTTATGTGGAGCAGGACAGGAGGACAAGACAAACTTCAGCCAATGTCCTTGACCTCAGGGACGAGGCAGAGACAAAAGTTCCTCTTAAATAAGCACTTCTCACCCCTAATAAACGACACACACTGCTCCAGAGGAGAGAAGGGAGGAAGAGGCAGGGCGAAAGATAGTAAGATGGTTATTGACTTAAAAGATTTGTTTTCATTTTCACCACCTGTACAAACATCCCTGAAGACTTGACGGAAAGCATAAATGATGAATGTCAAACCCTTAAATATTATTAGAGGCTAAAGAGAGACCAGGAGAGAAGGAGCAAGCTCACAAAAAGAGTAAGGAGAGAGGATTAGAAGGAAAGTACTTTTTACGGTATCCTGTTGTGGCAGTGGTTTACACAAAGGGGTCCCAACACAAGAAGTGGATGATAGTTTACAACCCTCATCTGTGTGCAAACTGTAAAATACTTACTATACTTGCTAACAAGGGAATATAAAATAATCCATATGGTGTAACCAACAGTAAGGTCAATACAATATTCCATGCATATCGCAGCGGTAACCAGGCTTTTCAGCAAAGCACGGTAATAGAAGTGCTTCAATTGTTTGTGCCTATTTTTAAAATCCTGTGGTTCACCCAAACGAACCGCTGGCCTATATGGAGTGTAGAGCAATGGCAACAAAGGTCAAAGAAGAGCGGGTGGCTTGTGGCTAGCCTGCTTTTAACAGCACCTGTCTGGCACTCTCGTGAATGAGCGCATCCATAGGGCAAACTGACGCCCTATGGGCTCATCCAGATGACTAGCACATACGCAAGTGAAACAGTCAGGGATCAGTGACTGTGAAAGCGATATTAGGCCAGTGCGTCTGATTCCAGCGGAGTCTCCGGTCTGCACAGTTGGTTTATTGATGAGTGTCACCGAAGGCACCCCTCTAAAAATGGACATAAGCACAGAGTGTCCTAATGGATTGGCGTCTGTACAAAACTACCAGTGTATGTGGGTGTGTGTGTGCGTGTGTGTGTGTGAATGATGTTCCTGAAAAACAGCTTGGCCTGGATAGAACCCGTTCTATCCCGTTTCACTGTTACATTCTCCACTCTTAATGAACTATCGATGAAGAGATTGTACTTTCAAATCCCTGGCTGAAACATAGAACGCATTCTTTCTTTAAAAGTAGCAGTCAGAGCCAGGCTTGTTACAGCCTCGCAGTATTCAGCCTTACCTATGTGTTTCTTCAGGCTCCCTCTACATAGGTGACATATTGCATGTCGTGTCATGAGCCAAAGGTGTTACAGGATCTTTGTTGAGCCACTCTGTCTAGTGTGTAAAGCTCGTCATGGCTCGTCACACCCACGGGACTTCTCATAGCTTTGTAGCATTTATAATGAATGGAAATCAACTCTGAGCCAAGAGACTATCACCTGAAGATATTTTTAACACAGTTGAAGAGATGTGTCAGAAAAACATAATTAATGTTTTATATATACAGAACTTGTCAAATGCAATTGCTCTTAAGTTGTTAAAATCCTTTAGCCTATGTTAAAAGTTTAAACAAAAGGCACAGAGAAAAACAGTAGCAAAAGTCAGAAGTCACTAGAGCTATGTAATAACTATATAATACAGGTATTAAGTTCAGAAATATAGCAAATTACCGAAGAATGGCCAGGATGACCAGGATGTCTGTTACCAAGGTGAATAAAACACATAACATACAATGTTTCTATTTAAACAAAAGTCATTTATCTGGATATATGGATATTATATGGATACAATTCATCATTTGCATGGATGTGTTCATATTTATATATTACAACAACATATCCACACCCCACGTGCACGCACACACAATGCCTGATTATCTGACCAATTAAGTATTTCGCGGGGATACCAGTGCCTTTGTAAATATAGACACTGCCATATAGACATATGAAACCAAACAAACACAGACCAACAGAGAAACATCAACAGCCACAGGTCTGAAAGACAGCAACGTTTACACACTAACACTGATAATTCAAAAGGCAAAACAAATGATCTAATTTGGAAACAGTGGCCTGAAGATGTCACTCTTAATAAGGGGCCATCATTTCCCCAAACTTCTCCCACACGTATTGCCAGTTTGCTCAATCTGTCTGTATACACAGTATTGCATAGCCTGCCTGCAAGCTTCTCCTTACATAGCCTTCTATGAACTAGTCAAAACATTTACACTAAACAAGCCCATAACTGAAAGAAGCAATACAATGAGATCAGATGCCTTATTTAGGCATTATTTAACTCTATTGTCCTAAATAAGTATATAAATATATAACTTTGGCTGTTATTAAATCCAATCATCGCGTCAGTCGTACAAATATCCCATAATAGCCAGTTGCATTGGACGTGTTTTTAACTTAGAGGCCACATGTAGTATTGAAAATAGATGCATTTGGGGATTGGGGGGTGGGGAGAGAGAGGGGGAGAGAGAGAGAGAGAGAGAGAGAGAGAGAGATAAAAAGAGAGGGAGAGAGAGAGAGGGAGAGAGAGAGAGAGAGAGAGAGAGAGAGAGAGAGGGAGAAGTGGTGCAGGATGTTTGTCAGGCCATTGAACTGATTAAATAAACTCTTCTGTTGATAGAAGCCAATGGAAAGGTGACAGAGGTACCAACCCCACAGTTGTCCTGCCTTATCATCCCAACACACACACGCACGCACACGCACGCACACGCACGCACACGCACGCACACGCACGCATAAATCATACTTAATTCCAAATCACTATTATTTTGCATGTACTTTGTATACATCTACTTTTAATTACATAATATTATACATGTTTCATTTTTTTAACACACACAATTAGAAACAGATATACACACTCATACACACACACACACACACACGCACACACACACACACACACACACACACACACACACACCACAAAACGGTTGTCCATAGTATTACATGTGCTAAGTAATCTGTGTTATCTATAATCAAAGGCTAAGCAGAGTGAATTAGAAGAAGAAGAAGAAGAAAACTTTTTTGATCCCAAAAATGGGCAATTAATATGCAGCTTACATCCACACATGTACACCCTCTTATTACTTGACACATTACATATGCGTTAAACACAGTTCAAAAATATAAACAAGGTCAGTATAGGACAAGATAAAGTTTTGTACAAATTTAAATAAATAAATTAATTAAATATCCAAAAATCTTCCAATCATATAAAATTATTTTAAATGATTGCTGTCTGAGTTTAATAATGTTATAGCCGATGGGATAAAAGATTTAGAATAACCGTTAGTTCTCCTCCGAGGTGCCATATAACGGATCACTTAAGATCACTTTTGCCTTCTTTTGTACCTTATTTTCATAAAGTGAATTCAAGTCCCTCAATTTAATTCCAGTTATCTTTGAACACATGCTGATAACATTGTGCATACAGTTCTTATCCTTCTTATCCACTGGATTAGTGTCCACTATCCAGGCTAAAAATGGATGTGCCACATTTAAGTCAATTTAATTTTGATACTGGGAAGGTTTAACGTGCCCAGCAACAACGTAACTGCTGCAACACCATTATTATATCACCTGAAATGTGACAAGCACAATATTAGGCACGCACACACACACACACACATACGTATTGTTGGTCCACTAAAGCACGCAGACACTGAGTTCCAGGAACACATTCGGGCTTAGCCAATGACTCATGGGTTAGCGATAACGCATACTAAAGTTAAACATACAGGTATGGAAATAGAGCATTCGCAGTATTTTCTTTTGCCGTTCCTGGGTGTTTAGTGAATGTTGAATAACCCATCAAAAGGCAGAATAAGGAGATTCAAACCTGAAAGGTTATATACTGTATGTTATATTAATTTCAAGACAATGAAATCATACAATGTTACACAGTCAAAAAAACTGCAGCAATGTTCCTTACACATGCACACCGTTCAGCAAATGCATACTTGCACTATGCTGCTACAGTAATAGCCTAGTATGCACAAATTTCAAACACACACACACACACACAATCTGGAAAAGGGCACCTGCAGCTGTTCCATTCTGTTACCATAGCAATGAACATCACACAAATGTGTGATGCCCGGGTATACAAGGTGTACTGTATATACACAAACACTGGAGCAGTGGGCACCATTAGCCTGGTTGACCTAGAGATACAGATATACCATAGGCTACTATGTTTCCTCTGAAGTATAAAACAAACAATACGTAGCTTTGATATGTATTGACTCACTAAATACTGTATGGTCTATTACCATGAGGAGACTTCAGAATTAGGTAAGGGATGGAAATCACTTTTGTTCTTCACCAGAGACAACTACTCAGGTGGTGGGTGTTAAATCAAGCAGAACACCTTTATAGCGTTCTACAGCATGGGAGCTAAGCCACAAAGTCCTAATCTATACAGCTATACAGCTGAATACATGAAGGGAAGGTAGTGAAGTGCTTGTGCTTCATCTAAATCTTTATCTTCAGTACAGTATGTTATTCTTCTTCCACCATATAATATTAATAATATATATTAATATTATAATATCAAATCATTGCCAATGTGTTTTGTTTCAAGTAAGTCTGTTCTTGAAGGACAGGTATTTAAATAATATGTATCTAAAATATGCTATACATACATGTACAAGTCTTGTACAAGTAGACACATTTTTAATTAGAGTTGTATTTACTTATTTATATTGTGCTTTTAAATACAGTAGTTACAGTTTATATATACTTAATTAAATTAACTATTTAACCAAATATAACCTTGGGAAATAATCTTTAAACATCCTCATACATACATGAACCTTCTCATCTCTAAATAACCAGCAGCAACATAAGCAGAAGTCATTAACATAATAGCAAAATGAACAGCTCAAGCCTCAAAAACACCCATGCCACAGGCTATCATGGCGTTAATGGTTTCCATGGCTACCAATATGCCATTATGGTCTCAACATGGATGCAACAAGGACAACATCTCTTACCTGTAGACCATGCCTGTCTGGTTCTTGACTGTGTCTTGCAGCGACAGGGAGTGAAAGTTCAGAAACTCCTCCAAGGCTTTGAGCTCCAGCATGTTGTTGGGTTTAACTCCCGTCCACAGCATCAGAGGGCCATAGGGCCGAGACCCAGCAGAGCCATGCCTGTAGAGTCTTCCCTGAATGAGACCTTGTCCCTGGGCTTGAACCCCTGTGTGTCCTCGATCAGAATGCCTGATGGACCCCTTGTGTTTTGGGTTGGGGATCTCAGAACAGGTTGATTTGTACAAATACATCTTACCTTCTTCTTCTAACCAGGTGCTCTGTGTCACTTTCTCATCTCTTTTAGTCTCTCCCGTCTCCTGTGAGTCTGTCCCACAAACATGTACACTCGCAGTAATCCAGGTAGGCCCCTGGGCCACACACAACAGCATGGACCAGAGGACCGCAGGTAGGTGAGTGTGTGCGTGTACCTGTGTGTGCGCGCACTTGAGCGAATACAATGCTCTTAATCCCAAGGAAACTCCACACAAATGGCTAATAACAATACCATTAAAATAGAAATAGGAGGAATCCAACCTAGGAAAACATATTCTTGAACAAGGAACAGTTATTTCCAGAGTCCATACTGAAGTTGGAGACACAGTCCAATGAGTCAGGGTTAACGTCTCTTCCATGAGCTGCATGAGCTGTGCCCAACATGTTCCTGTACAGATCACATGCAGAGACACACGCACACACACACGTATATGCGCTCGCTCTCTCTCTCTCTCTCTCTCTCTCTCTTTCTCTCTCTCTCTCTCTCTCTCTCTTACACACACATGCACATGCGCTCTCTCTCTTACACACACACACACATATGCTATCTCTCTCTCTCTCTCTCTTTCTCTCTTACACACACATGCACACACATGCATATGCGCTCTCTCTCTTACACACACACACACACACACACTCACACACACACACACACATGCA
>JAODOY010083864.1:5000-14870 GCA_025399855.1 Forbesichthys papilliferus | reverse complement strand
TATATATCTTAGATATTTCTTATGAGTGCAGTTAGAATAAAGGGTTAATCGTTACATGAGTGGTAATGTGTAAACTGTACCTTGTTGCCATTGTTGAGGTTCATGCTGCTGAGCGCTGACAACTTGGCCTCCAGGCCCTGGGGATGCAGGCCCGGACCCTGCAGCTGCTGTTGCTGCTGGTGGTGGATCTGCTCTCTCTGGATGTGCTCCCGCATCTTCCTGGCCTCCTGGATGGCCTTCATCACGGCATCCTGGTCGCCAAACAGGGCCGTGGAGTTCAGGCTGGACAGGATATCTGACGGAATGGAGAGGTGAGCCCAAAATGAGCCATGACATGTCATGCTGGTCGGAAGTTACGCCCCCCTTGCTCACAACACACTGTCCACAAAACCCACGAGGAACACAATAAACATCGTGGCATATTTAAAATGCAGAACACCTTAAGGCCATGTCAGACAGAAAGCAACAGCTGCACTCTGAAACCCGTTCATTCCTATGGCTTGCATTGCGCAGCTCATGTCGCGTCCTGTCTGAAACGGCCTTCAGTCCCCTTAAACGTCTCCTCTACAGACAACTGACTGGCAAACATGCTCCCGAAACAATTCATAGGCTTCCACTACGTTTTAACATACAGTACTTCACACTTCTGACGCTAACTTACGACCACAACAAAGATAAAAGGATGCTAGTTTCCGTCGCCACCGTTTAATTACCGCGCGGGGGGGCGCGCACAGTATACATGGGTGGCCACTGGGTAGAAAATAGCAAAGGGAAGGAACACAAACCAACGTGTCCTCAAAGCCACTCCAGAGGAGCCGGTGTAATTGTCTTGTAGGCTGTGTGTGTATGTGGTGGGGGGGGTGTATAATAAGAGAGCGATTGGTCTTAATAACAGATAGCAGAGGTAGCGGCATAAAAGCCCTCGTGAAGGCAGACAATGATTCGAGGAAGCTCTTAAAAACCAAATAACGTCTGCCGGGTTTCACTGCTTCCGCTGGTAGGGTTTTCATTGGGCCTAAATACAGGGCTTTGGACTCCTGTAAAAACACACAGACAGACAGACAGACACACGCACACACACCTCTGCGCGATCTTAGGGCTGAGGTGAACACAGTCTCGCAGGCACATGTTGTCTGTATGTGGCTGTGAGTAAGGAGCGTGAGGGCGGGGTGGGAGGGGGGGGGGGGGGGTTCTGTGTGGAAGCACAGATGTATAGATGTTTTTCAGTGGGAGTGTAGTTTTCATTGTGCTTTGGTGTGTTTGGTGTTTGAGTGCTTTTCTCCTTTTCATTTGGGTTCTAATTTGTGTGAATCTGTATCAGTGGGTGTGTGTGTGTGTGTGTGTGTGTGTGTGTGTGTGTGTGTGTGTGTGTGTGTGTGCGAGCAAACAGATTACAAAATGTGTACCGGCAGTTTTTAGGGCAAAAGCTAATTGAACCTCGATTAATGTTTTAATAAAATGTCATGAAATAATGTTACCATAATATATTCTGATATAGTTTTGCTAGCACCCAAAACTGCTTTTTTCCGCTTTTTGCTTTGACAAAAGATGGATTCAATGTAGGCCGTACATCTTTCACATTTCAAGGATTCCGGATTCCTTTCTCTCAAAACGATGTAGCTACCTACAGGACAGTTAACACATGTATATATTCTTTTCAAAACTGTTAAACTTTATTTCCAAACCTAACACTGAATAAATATTCATATTTCAATTGCATAATATCTGAAAAACAATTACAATCTAAATGTAGATGGTTTATAGTCACCAGATTTGCCACTAAATTAGCACATTAGCACTAAAGTAACTAGCCTGTTTTGAAAATGTAATGAGTGGAAAGTACAGATATTTGTGTTAAAAAGTAAGGAGTAAATGTTTTGTTTTTCCATTCGCACAGTTACAGCTATCATGTGGATATGCTACTTACCCAGCGAGGTATTCCTGCCCATGTTGGGCAGAGGGCTGGGGATCCTGGCCTTGCCCATGCCAACGGGGCTGCCCTTGTTTCCAGAGAACATGCTGTGTGTGGGGGGCGTAGGCGTGCGCAGCGACTCGGATGTCTTGGGCCTGGCTGAGAGGTTCAGGGGCTGTGTAGAGCCTTCCTCCTGCTGTGACAACAGAGGCAGAGTAGTGACTGACTGAGGCAATGAAACTAGCAGTCTCTAAATAAGGTTGTTTTCTTTTCTTCTTCATAGTAGAAGACTGAGGAGGATTGGTGGTCCACTGCTATTTGCTCTTCTGTTGAGTTGGTCTGCTTGTCTGATATTCATGGCTGACGTTCACTCCAATGGACCGATTTTTCACAGTAATGGCGGATCATAGAGCCTCAAAATAGTTCCCAAAAGTTAGCCTAAATACTAAATGTAAATTGGTGCATTTATTTACTACTAATTACCAAAAAAATAAGTTATATATCTGTATACATATATATTCAAACAGCCCAACAAACACTTCTGGGAACTATTGTGCCATATGTTTTGCCTCTCCATGAACCATGTGACCGTTGACCATTTAAAACTGCCATTGGCGTAACGTTATTTCCATGACTCTGGTCTTATATTCATGGCTGACCGTAGACCTGCTGGAGCTGCTGCTCCCGCGATAAGCGATAAGCGGATGAAGATGGATGGACGGTAAACAATGGTTATATGTAGACTCTTTAATGTTTTCTTTTTCTTTTTTAGTTGGTCTATATAGGCTGAAAACTGACACTAATAAGTATTGGAAGGTTTTGTTTAACCTAGGTGGAAATAGAAATAAAACAACTGTTTTAATGGAAATGTTTTTTTTGTGTTTTTTTTGTTATATTAATACAATTTTAAAAAGTGCATTTACTGTGTATATTTTTTGTGTGGATTAAAAACCAGCTTTGGCTTGTAACCATTTGGCCATATTAGTCAGCAGTCAGTTAGAAATCACATGACTTGTCAACGCTGCATCAAAGCACTCGAGGCCCGACATGGAAACACTGAGGCTCCCTTGCTATCTTCCTACTAAACTAATTGTGCTTTCCTCAATGCACTTCCTGTCTGTGTAATCAAAGGTTCATGACCGCATTGCCTCACGCTGGAAAAATAAAAGTACCACAGGGAAGAGAACACTCCAACCCCTCCCCCACATCAGTGTCGCCAGATCGAGACCCTTGCAATCACGCAGCAATCACGCGTAATGAACACGCATCTAATTTAGCCTACTCTTGCACTGAGGCAAGTTAAAAAGGCATATCGGGGGGGGGGGGGAGATGCAGGACTAGACTTCCAAAGTGGAGGGAATGTTGAGTGTGCTTGGGTTATTGGGTTATAGTAGAGGGGGTGCGTTGGGTCTCCACTACTGTTTGTGTGTGGTGAATAGTGACGGCGGTCTATTGTGACGTTGGCTGCAGCTGTGCCCCCCACACAGACACATGGCTTTCATTACCGCCTCGTCGTTGAGTTGAGATGAGGCATGCGCTCTTGCCAGTGGAGAGGTCTGGGTTCCTGCCAAACAGCAGCCAGGACCAGTGTCAGTTTGTGTGCGTGTGTGCGTGTATGCGTGCATGCGTTTGAAAGGGGCAAGAGTATTCGCACACTGTGTGTGTGTATGTGTGTGTGTGTGTGTGTGTGTGTGTGTGTGTGTGTGTGTGTGTGTGTGTGTATTCTGAATGGCTGAATAGTAATCTGAGTTTTGAATAAACTGTTCCAAACGGTTCCACTCTCGTGTTCGCTGAAAGCAGGGGTAGACGGTTTTCCATCTTCCTTTAAGGTCCTTCCAAGCATTTCGACAACGCTGATACATCGGGCCACAACGGTGGACTCACCTTGATATGAGTGACGGGGCTGGACGCTCTCTTCTCGACCTTCAGGGTAGAAGGTGAAAGGGGTCCGGTGGCGTTAGGAGTCTGAGGGAGGGGAGCCACTTTGGCTCCTGGAGAGATCTGCATACTGGCCAACTGGGCAGCATATAACTGCTGCACAAGGAGAAAAAGTACAAGAAACCACATTGTGAGAAGATTATTAAACAATAGCTGCTTATATTCTTATGACAAATGTCTCCCATTAATTTGCATTCATGTGTAACTGTTCAGACATATATATATGTTTTTTTTTTTTTTATAATTTAAAGTCTCTCTATATGACTTTTCTACCACTAGATGTCACTAAGCATACCGTCATTTCAAACCAAAACAAATGCTTCATGAGCCACATGCACGTGTGCCTGGCCCGGACATATAAAAGAACAAGAAAAACAAAGGAGCTCAGGTGACAACAGAGCGGGAGTGTGATTCCATTCTTCCCTCAGGATGCAAGTAACTCTGTCCGTTTACATATACAAAGACATATTACACATAAAATAACTATGCCAGCTTCCTAATTAAATCACAACTTCAAGTTCCTTCTTCCCACTTGTGAAGTCAGAATTATGAATTATGGCACCAGGTCTAGATGTGAAATCAATATGTTCTCTTTGCCGCAATACTGAAAAGGCCAAATTTGTTAGAAGAACTGCATTAACATTTATTTTTATTTCAGAGTTACAGTTCTATCAATCAAGTAGAAAAAAGCCAATGGCAGCGTATTCCTCTTCAAACTTATTGTAAATCAAGCTACTTCAAGCTGAATATGAACAAAAAAAAAACACATTGAGACTATACGGCATAGAACTAGATGAAAAATTGAAATGCGTTAAAAAAAAAAAACACTACTGCTTTTCCATCCAAGGTACTTTGCAGAAATCAGAAGAGCCAAATGTTCTGCACAGAGAGCAGGGTCTGAATCAGCTAGCTGCCAAGACTAACCGCTACCTCAAACCCCTGTCAACTGCTGTCTGAAGCCATTGAACTGTGAGCACTGTTGCAACAAAGAAACCGTCGTCAGGAAAACCACCCAGACATGGCCCGGCCTTCGCTCATTCATCCTCCATCGCCCTGCCGTTTCCTCGTGTTTCTCCACTCTCACATCATCTATACCCCCACCTCCCTCCCTCCCTCCGCCTCTCGTCCTGCCCCTCTTTCCTCCTTTTGTCTTCCCATTAAGCTACCTCCTCTCAACGTTTTCATGTTCCAGAGCCGTCAGCCTCTCTAGTCTCTTCTCATATTTTCTCTCTCTATCGCTCCCCCTCTCTCTCTGTCACACACTTTCTAGCCCTACTGTTGTGAGATCTTATTTCCCTCAGCCAAAACTGCAAGGCCTCCTGGGAGCCGAAGAGCGTGCAAGAGAAGCAGAGAGAGAGAGAGAGAGGGGGGGGGTGAAAACCAAAGAAGTTAAACTAAAAAGAACGGACTGGTGTAAAAGAAAGGAAAGGTGGTTTAGGTGGACAAAGAATGACAGCAAATAGAAGATGGATAAAAAGAGAGAGAGGCTGCGGCATGCGGCGGGATAAACCACGACCCACTTCATCGCCACGCAGTTGCGCTCAGCGGTCAGAACTGGAGTATTTGGCCGGTCCGCTTCCCACTTCTCTCTCCCGGTGATATTAAACACAAACAGAAGGGGCCTTGCGTTGCTACAAAGCCCTGATGCCACGCCGCCTATTTAGCTTGGAACGAGCGTGGAGAGCTCTGGCCAAGCCCCAGCGATTTGAGATCCCTGTAAGAACGTGTCTATGGCCCCGCCTGTCAATCACCAGGACCGCAGAAGTTGCTGTCGGACGCCGGCCTGTGCCTGAGGAGCGGGGGTTTACACCTGGGCCTATGCCTATCGAAGTGTACTTGTGGTGGAATATATACCAGCAGGAATGAATGACGCACGCACTGTAATAATGGCAGTCATACAAAGCAGAAAAGAACAAGTGTATTTGTGCCGTTCTTTTCTACATTTTGTCCACTCTACTTTTCTCAGACAAGACATCAGATCGATTGATGACTGGGGAGTCTGTTGTGCAGCGTAAACAGCTCCCCCCATGCTCTTAGCGCTTAGCCAAAGCCCAGGGGAAGACAATGCAATTTCCTAAATTACAAATTGACAAACGGGGCCTCGAAACACAGCCTCTGGCCACCCCATTTATCTGACAAGGCTTTAGCGGTTAGTGCTAATTTGGCTAAAATCTTAATCATTACTCATTTCTTACCGCCGTGTTTCGTGATAGCCTTACCTAGCCGAATGCAAGCCCCTATTTAAGAAGCCTGTGATACACTGCATAGGTGTTGAGGTGTGCGTGTGCATGTGTTCATGTGCAGGCCGTTGGGGAAAGGGGAGGGGGGGCGGGGGGGTTCCCACCAGTTCTGGCAAAGTGGCCCATCTGCCCCTAGGTCGCTACATAGAGATTCCCTTTAACTCCATTTCTTTCAGTGCCAAGATACTGCACAGTACTGTCGTATTGATCCCCAAGGCCCGACAAACAAATGACGCTCTGTCTTTTTCAGCAGGTTTTAAATGGCGGCGGCGGTGGTGGGGTGGTTGGGAGTGGGGTGGTGGAGGTGAGAGAAATAAATGGACCTCCACTGGCTCACACAGAACACAAACGCTCAGGCTTGCGTAAATGTGCGAATGAGTAAAAGAAGAAGGAAGGGGGGAGGACATTCCCCATGGGCACCTTTAATTTGAACAGGGGCAGACTTTCAAAGCATGCTTGAGAAAATATTTTATTTGTTGGCTCCATTAAAATCTCATGAATAGATGACTTCTTGTGAGAAATAAAGTCCTTCTGTCTTTGGCAACGTTTGGCAACCAAAAATAAAATCTAAAAAAATATTATCCCTGCAACATTTGCAGCCTTTGTTTCTCAGGTCAACACAGGCATGCAGAAACAGTTAACCTGAACTAAGAGACAGACAGACAGACAGACAGACAGAAAGGAAGGGAGAAGTCTTATGTTTTCAACAAGAATGTCCGCTAAGCAACTATATTCTATAGCCTCCACATTCCCAATGGGCTCCATTCTTCAACAGAATCACACTCCTTAGCCTCTGGAAACAATTGGTGTGATCAAGATCCCATGCTGACCACATGGCATCTGAGCTCTTGACAAATGGTACAAGTTAAGGTTGTGAAGAGACAACGTTCTGTTCTGCTGTGTTTTGATCTGAGAGATACTCTTTTCTATACTCTCTTTTGTTTTAGCAGAAATCGCTTATTTTCCACCTTTTCTAACAATCATCCAAGTAGGGGTCTCCTGATTAATGTAGGCTAAAGGTTTTCCAGGTCGACAAGTCTGATGAACACACAGGACCTGGCTGCCGTGTTCCAGCTTGCTAGACTACACTTCTGTTGTGGTGAAATCTATATTGTTATCCTGGCAGTGCCCACGGTTAGCTTATCCAGCAGTGCCCAGCCAACTGTCTGTTTGGAGCACCTGGCATCTACCATTAACCGTTTAGTCCTGGGCTTTCAGGCCAGCTGTTGAATGGTACCTCTGCAAGGTGTTTTGGAAGGTTTCAGTATGTACTTTTCAAACTACATTTTTTCTGTGTAATTTATTAAATCTGTACAGCTGTGGAAAAAGAAAAAAAAAAAAAAAAAAAACACTGCAGTTTCTCAGATCTTTACTACTTACATGCATATATATTATTTTTAGATTTGTATTTATAGAAATGTTCTATTTATTTTACATTCTTTAAATTTACAGTTTAAATATACTATTACATTTTAAAGAATGTACAGTGGTCTCATCATGTTTTCCGCAGCTGTGTATTTTCCAAATGAAATGATTGTGTATTTATAAAGAACAGAAGTGAATATAAAGATGCTTTGGCAAAACAGCTCAATACCTAGTCCCTACATATTCACTATGCATGTTAGTGTATACTTCTTCTCGTATTGCTTACCTCTCACCTCAAATTTCTATATTTCTGGCTTATTATGTTATTATTTGCTTCAGGTACAGAGACCGCAAACGGTAGCTCTAATTTTGTCATGATTGTTCCTGGCATCATCATTGTTGTCAAAACAATATCTAAATGAGCCTAAGAGAGTTTGCGCCTCTATCTCTGACACAGTCAGTTCATCTCTCATACAGTAAACAATATGTCTCCCTCCTCCTCTGTCAAGCAGACACTTCCTCTTTCATTGACGCTCCTCACCCTCCCCTGGGGGGGTGGGGTGGGGGTGGGGGGGTGAATCACCTCCCACCTCCTTTGCACCCCATTTGCACGCCCTTTTGATAATATCAAAGGCAGAAAAAGAGACAGCGCTGAGTTTCACAGCATACCGTTTTGTTAAGTCAATAGCGCTTAATGAGGACTTTGATAGGCAAAATAGAAACACAATTGGAATAAACTGAGATAAGGATTTCTTAGGAAACAGCCGAATGAAGAGCCAGGATAACGATCGGCATGATGAAGATACATAGTCTGCCAACGCTTCTTTCCCCCGGCTTAACTCTTTCCATTACAGTAATAGTGCACAATTGTAGGAGTGGTGATATTGTGAAATGCCTAATGCCCTTTGGGGACTAGAGTTTTAATTTTCCTTATTTGTTACTTGTTCCATTCTGTGCAAATACACCTCATGATAATCATTATGTATAATGTTATTCTCAAACCACAGGTGTCAAACGGTAATAAACGAGTTGATGAATTGCTCTGTCCAGGTGTTCTGCTGATGGGGCGGAATTCCACAGTGATTCATCACGAAGGCCTTTGTTTGACACAGCTGACAGGCGTCAGGTAAGGGAGGTGGCATGTTAGCGCTGGCCTATAGTAACTGCTTCTCCAACCAGTGTGTTGAAGATTCAGATCCCTTTCAAGACGTTTCTCAGAACAAGCTCATGATCACAGAAGGTTAGAGCCAGAGGGGCTTAAGCTGTCAGTATTTTGGATTTTAAAAGATTTTTTTTTTCTTTTTTTTTTCCCACTACTGGATTTTGATGTGAGGTGTGTACCGCCACGTAGATGTTGCAAATTGGCGAGGAGCACATTATTCTAATACGACAACACATGTTCGTGTTAACACGTGATCTAATTTGCATCATTTCTGAATTGCTTTGGTGAGCAGCAGACTTACCTGCAGTTGTAACGGACTCAGGCCAGATGCGGCAGCAGCTGCCATTGTGGAAGGAATGAACTGCATGGGATAATTGTCACCTGTTAAAGACCACAAGGAAACATGTAGTGACGCTTCTGTCTGTCTGTCTGTCTGTCATAGTCGCCTTCGGTCTGTCGTATTGCTGTCACTGTCACCTGTCTGTCTCTCTCTGCTGTATACTTCTGTTCTATGCGTATGCCAGATAGACCATCCTCTTCTCTACAGTACCGCTCTAAAATCAATTTATTCAAAAGCCCACAGAAGACCGCAAAGGCCACAATGACTACCTCCGGTTCAAGCCATCTCCTCATCATAATGTGGCAGTTCTGGTTCCAAGAATATTCGCAAAACCCTACTTATGTTCTAAAACTCTTTGGGGAAAAAAACTGATGATTGATGATTTTCTATTTCTCTCTCTCCTGACACATAGAATAAGAAGTGTGTGTTTGTTTCAAGTTCATATGCCATGGCGTGTATGCACCCCTGCATCTGTCTGTACACATACAAACACACAATCATTTGTGTATTTGAGAAAGTGAAAATTGACGTTACATTGACATGTAATGTGTGCGTGTTGAAAATGGACATTCCGCAGGACCATAAACGAGCGTTCCTTTTTGTGTTTAATGTGTTGTGCCTGACATGTGAATGTGCCTGGTCATTTCTGGAACATTCCACACCTGACACACCTTGTTAAGACATTGTGTGTGTGCAGGCACTGGCATGCATACTGTATGTGTGTGTAAGGGATGGTGTGTGGGTGTGTCGGTGTGTGTGCATGTGTAAAGCATGACCTCTTCTCAAACAGAAGTGCACAGAGAGTAAATTGTAAGCTGTCACTCGTAGAATTAATGCTTCTTCAAAGCCTTGTGTGTATAATCTGATTTATATGTAGTATATTAAAATATGTCACCGGTAATGTCAGAGAATA
>JAODOY010083863.1:0-10512 GCA_025399855.1 Forbesichthys papilliferus | reverse complement strand
GCTCATATGTGTGCATATGTGATGTGGCTCTGTGTACGTTTCAATGTATCTGTGTGTGCGTGCAAGTGTGTGTGTGTGTGTGTGTGAATTTGAGCACAGAGCCCGTTAAATGTGAAATGAAGGATGTGAACTAGGAGTGTGACTCAACCTGGGAGAGGATTTCAAAGAAGCAGTCTCCACAAAGGATTCATAACATGCATAATGTATTGAGCTGCCTTTGACGCGTTGAGCCTCTTTTGCGTGAAGCAACCAGAACAGAGCTCCCTACACTTTCTAAGCAAACCAACGCGATCAGTGGTGCATGTAGGCGCAAAGGGACACAATTAAGCCAAACATGTACATGGGCATAGTGTGTTGCTAAATATTATTTAATGATTACATTTGTTTTGATGTGCAAAACGTAATCTACTTAATCTACAATATTTTGGCTCCTTGGCGCATAGAGAGATATCAGGCTGTGAGGCACTTCATGAATATTAAGCCAAGCTCCAAGCTTTAGAGAAACCAAATAACCATGGCTTTAATGCACAAGGTATGGGTTTAGAATGTACTCAGACTGTTGCATGCCCTATCATTTCGAGTGTTTTGGACACTTTCAGATTTTATACACAATCCACAGAGATTTAAGGTATAGTCAGCTATTGCAAGCTATTTGTAAGATAATATATAATTGACCGTTTGGTCAATTTGCAACCAAATATCTCCTTGCATTTCACTATTTTACCATTCTCTGTGTGTGTTGAAAAAACAGATCTGAGAAGGAAGCATAATTCGATGGGTATAGTATAGCTAGTCAGAACACCGGCCCTGGCCACAAGATGATATCATATTGACCAGTAGCCCCTTGTTACGAGACAGGTTGTAAAAGGTACTGACAGCGTTGTAACTGTCAACTTCACGCCAACTTCCTTTCCTGCTACGCTATATTATTACGTTAGTGTAAGTGTGTGGTGTAACTTGCAGAACAGCAGGCTCTACCTGCTGTTTTGACATGTACATTTGACTGAAGTCTTTGCATGATGACTGTGTGTATGGTTGTGCCGTCTTCTATCAACACATGCATTTACTGTAACTTGTTTTGGATTACAGCAACTGCTAACTGGCTAAACTGTAACAATGTATATTTACAGTTGTTCGGAAGCATAACTTATGCAGGCAACGCTGACGATTAGCTTGATTTGGACAAACAACACCCCAGTATCATAATATTAAATCCCTGTATTCATTTCCAATGCAGTCTGTGCAAACACTCTTTATTCACGGCATGTTTCTGTCAGGCCACATTAACGCCAAGAGGAAGGCAGTGAACGCCGGAGGAGAGCGATGTGCCACAGCTTCAGCTGCTGGGGTTCTAGTTGACATCTTCGCTTCCCAGCAGCAGCCAGTTGAAATTGTGCCAAAAATGAACAGCGAAGATCTTGTGGAGCGGGAAGTCAAAGCCATTGAACCAGGAAATGGTGGTGAGGTTTTACCATCATATAATTCTTCCTGAACGGTCAGCGAGATGACAGGTGAGACAGAGGACAGCCAGCCGATGGTGCCACTGGGGTGTGAAAACACTTTTCCCTCCTTTTTGAAAACTTGTGTTACCACGTCGATGTTCAACAAGGGTCATGTTGAGGCAAATACGTATTATCAATCATGGTTACAAAAGATTGCTTGACACTGTGCAATATTGTTTTGTATAACTTGTTTGTTATACAGTTGTTTGTTGCTCGGGGTAACTTTTGTATAACCATACAAAATATCTTAATGTCTTATTTTACCCACAAAATTAGCAGAAAGAACTATCAGTCCACAAATGTTGTATGTTCCAAACCCTTTTATTTATCAAAATACTAATTTACTATAAACTAGTATTTCTAGTGGTATTTTATGTTGACATTGTTCATGGTTACTTTCAAAGTTTTAACATAATAAGTTGATGCACTGCTGTTATTTTTCTTGATTACTAGACTTAATAACAACTGAATCAGTAATCAGTAGAGGTCTGCAAATTATTACCTCTGTGATTTCACAACGCTTGCCTATGGGGTATACAGGACCAGCATTCTATTCATGCAAAATATCCCCCGCAGTGTTAATACAACATCATTAGAGCAAGGGTTTTACTCAGGAGGTGATAGTCACAGTTGTTGAGGGGGCAGGACTCGCGTTTCATAATTTTATCACAGTGGGCCCAGATTGCAGTAAACCTCTTTTTTTTTTTTTACCAATTTGCATGTGTTCTTCAGATTCCTCTCTGCTAGCCTTCAGCATCCCACTGGCAAGATGTTTGTTACAACCAGTCTGTTGCTATGCCAAATATGCTAAGATACACTGACAATAGAAATAGCTATGTTCTTGCATGGCATGCCCTGCTATAGCTGCAAACATAGAGCTCAAAATAGGCCTCCGCTATGCTGTATGCTAATAATGATCATGTCTGCAATTTACAAGGGTCACTTTATGGGATAAAAAGCAGCTCATGTGAATAGACCCAATTAATTTGTTATATTCTCCTTCCCGCAGCAGCTACTATCAAGGTGTCTTTGAGCAAGGCACTTAAGCCTCTGCTCAAACTCAGTGTTGCAGTGGAGAAGCATTGATGCATATTAAGACTATAGTGGCATTTGTTGGTGGAGGCAAGTAAAGCTTCAAGCGGGGAACAAAACAGAGAAACAATGTGCAGCAAATCATTTCTACATTCAGATGCATAATTCACTTATTGAACATCTCATTAAATTGGCAGTGAGCAGGACAAGCAGATGCTATTTCCTGTGATTAATTAGCTTGGCTTGGATTGTTAGTGTGTGTATATTTGACCACTTATTTAAACCTTTTTGACAGCTCAAGTGTCCTATTTATTTCTTATTAGAATGGAGGTGGCCTGATAGCTGACTACTATGCTACAGTATAATAAAGAATTAAAGGCAGGGTCAGTCAGTCTCGAGAACGCTTGCTAACTTCGAGCGCAAATCGGTACAAAACAGTGTCGCTCCGCGGTCCTCCGCCTCACATATTGAAAGAATTATGTATATATAAGAATAGTGAAACAAAGCCGTTGCATACTACGGCTTTGTTGATTCGTGCAGTGTTTGTGTTACTTTGTTTATGTTAACATTTGCGGACCCAGGGCTGTGTAGAAGTATCAGGTTATTTTTTCAACCAGCACAGAGAACGGTAAGCTATAGCGAAATGCAAGGAGATATTTGTTGAATTTTACAAAGTGTATTAGCTTACATTTAACTTGCAATAGCTGACACTAACTTTAATAACATTCGAACTACTCTCTTTAACTCTTATATGGTTCACATTTACTGTACAATTTTAGATTTTAATACATTGTGAACTTTGACAGTATTTCATCACGCTCCCATAGCACATATTTGATCTTTCTTGCTTGTGTCCCTGAAAGACTAGATGTAAATGTAAGATGTAAATATAAATTAATGGTGAGAGTGAGAGATTTTTAAAAACTTTGAATGGGAAATCCTTAAACCATTTGATTGAATAGTAAAAAATATGGAGGCAATCAATGTTACATTCTGTTCGTGCAGTTAGTTTCTCTTTCTCCTTCTCTGTAACCTGTTGTTGTCATGACAACACTTTCATATTCTCAGAGGAGAATACCAGAGAAGTAGCATTGCACATTTACAATTGTTAAAATACATCCAATAAAGCACTCTGCTGTGGTTGGCATCATCTTGGCTTGCGTCCACGTTTGACATCAATTCGCGGACGTGTTAAATAGCTCCCTATTTCTTTCATGAATAAAACTGCAAATTCCCACTTTCATTTTTCCCCAGTGACAAAATGCATTTATATCTTCACCAACAGAATAATAATACAGAATAATTATCTATAATAAGAAAAACACAACCCTTCAACATAAGGAAGGCCTCAGCGAGGAGGAAAGGTTGTGCTTATCGTCAGACACATTCAAAGTGTGTGCACATGTGCATACGCACACCACACACACACACACACACACAGCTCCTCTTCTGGCCCATCTTCCGTCTTCCAACAGATGGGTTTTTATTACACAGTTTCATGTGCAGTGGTGCCAGCCCCTCCTACCCCCCCCCCCCCTTCTCCCCAATAAACTGGCATGTGCTCTAAAGCAAACCCCCAGCGAATTCGCGTGTCTTTTGAACAAGAGCCCTGTTGTGCCGCGAAAAAGGTGCCCAGCAGCAGGACAGAGCGCCGGCAGCTGGAGCGGCTCCAGCGTCATGGCGGTGATGAACAGCAGGACAGGCACCTGCAGCGCCTGCAGCGCGGCGGAAGGCCCCGGCTACCTTGTTCACAGCAGAGCCATGTAGAGAGAGAGTTGCGTCATCTCCGTTCACTCCAATGGACCATTTGTTCACGGCAACGGAGCTTCAAAGTAGTTCCCAGAAGTTAGCCTAAATACTAAAAGTACCCTATAAATTCAATTTTAGATGTAAATCGGTGCATTTATTGACTACTAATTACCAGAAAATGAAGTTATATATCTGTATATATATATTCAAATTGCCCACCAAGCATTTCCTGGAACTAATAGCTTTTGCCTCTCCATGAACCATGTGACCTTTGAAAATGTTGAACGTCTGTTGGCCTAACTCATATGTGCACACAAGAGGATGGATCAGGGTTGTCTGTGAGATCGTCCTGTATACTCCTGGACAGGTTGGTTCAATTAGCCTACCCTAAGTTTGCTAGGACCCGCACAATAATAAAGGCACGTCTTCATAAAATGGAAGTCTGGGTGGTGGGAATCTAGTTATTTAAATGCAGTAATGCAGCATTACTTGAATTAGTAATTGTAATATTATTACAGTTTTGGAAAAAGTAATTAGTTACACTACTAGTTACTGAACAAAGTAAAAATATTACAGTAACTAGTAACTGCCCAACACTGCGTCTGATAACATATATATATTCACAATATATGTTTTACATTACATTTTAGACCATGGCTTTTAGAGACTGAGTGCAAAGCAAATAATTTGCTAATACCGTCTGTTATTACATTACTATATTTATATGACAAACAAATGCTAGTGGCATTAGCTCTATATAAAGGCACATGGACAGTAAACTATCCTGTCAGCCTGTGCAGAATAATAAAGTAAAACATATTTTTAAATACTTATACTGTCCTATTCTGCAATATACCCCATCTTGAACAAATTCTCTGTTCAAATTCAACATCTTAACCTCAACATAGAGCAGAGCTCCTATGCCTACTTCTGTTAAATTCCTCTATAGATTATGAAGTCTACTAAACTGCATAACAAATACTGTAGGTGCATTTCAGCACCTGTACAGCAAGAGTGATGGTGTTCTTTGAAAAATAGTACATTATACATTATTGTACATTAATACTGTATTGTTTCTTAAGTAATAAAACTAAAGATAAAAATAATAATATAGATTTTCCTTTTAATTGCTGTACAGCACATTGCACGCTATTAAAAACATACTGCTATATTTCACAGCTGGTACTTTTCAGACTTGTGATGACCTTGTGCATGCGTGTGCACACACACACACGCACACACACACACACAAGGCGCTGTGGCCTCGTGTGTGTGCGCTTTCTCTCGTATCGTCCCTGCAACCATGCACCTGCTCTATTGTCAGGTTAGCCCTAAGTATTCCCACACGGGACAGTTTGTCCACATCTGGATACCATCCCTGACAGGTACATGACAGTTGGCATTTCTGAAGTCCTGTAATTGCTGAGGTACCCTGGGATGGGATTCTGCTATCCTGGCTCAAAGTAGCGGGATGCTGAGAGCATTTATGAAAAAAACAAAAATGCATGAGCTTCATTCAAACTGGGCTGGAAATACACATTACATATGCCCTGGGGAGATATGAATTATGCATTGTGAGATGCAGTTTGTTGGACACTCTTTTCATGCATATGTTTGAAAATAAAAGCCAGCACATAAACATTCAAATGTACTGTATATTTTATAGAATAAACAAAGCAATTCTATTGGGAAAGCTGCTTCTGTTTTTGGCAGCGATAAAAATGTAGCTTAAAACATATTGCATTTTAACGCTTTTTTTATGTTTTGACATTGATATTCAGCCCCTTGCTTTTATACATGAAAGCTTCATTATTATATTTAATCATGGTATTACATTTTACGCTCAGAATCTAAGCTAAAATATGAGATGGATGGATCAAATCAAATGTTATCGAGTGAATACCAATAAGGTGGCGCACATTTTTAAAATCTCAAATGACATTTTCAAAGGCTTATTGTGTGTTCAGAGATAAACAAGAAATGGCAGCGTTGTTACTGTTCGTGTTACACCAGACTAAAAGCAGACTACATTCTAATGAGTATGGATGCTAATGTGTGCTAAGCAAACCAACTGGGACCAAACAGAAAGATAACAGTGAGTGATTCCTCCTCATTATCAAAGGAAAAGGTCCAATAAACAAACAACATTCAAAGAAATGTCAGGTGGCAATGCATCGCCATATATTGCTTTAATGTTTTTATTTATTTATTTTTAGATTGGTGCATTTCAAATTGAATTTACCCAAAAAGACGATGCACTCTAATTATTGGTGCAACAGCAGAGAAGAATGTGTGTTAATATGATGGGTTGGCCATCAATCTCCAAATGTCTTTAAAATGCATACTGCAAGGTGTGCAGTTCAGAGATTTGTTTAGCAAGAATATATCCATGAAACAATTTTCGAGTCATTAGGTCTGCGTGATGCCAGGGTACTGGAAGGTCCTGTATATCATATAACGTCATTATCCATTAAACGGTGTTCCCATGCATTACGTGGTTGATATTTCCCTTGAGATTTAAGCCTCTCTTACAGGCCAGAAGAAAAATAGTTTTTGCTTCTGCCACTACCCTGTTGTACTTAAATCATGGCCTTTTTATGCACGTGTCTTAAAACCCCTAAAATTATGGATGCCCTCGCATGGTGTTTGCATTGGTAATGTGCATAGGTGGCCATAAAGATGCCACAGCTGTGACACCAGCATTAGTATTAGCTGAGCGTTGTGAGGTAAAACGGTTGCGATCCATTCTGAAGGCCTGCTGCCTTGCAGACGTTCTGATTAGTCTTTTGATGCCATGCATGTAATGACCTGCCACCAGGACTAATCCCTTGCGCGCCACCATACAGTATATGCTTATATACTCCGCCCCTGGTGAAATCTCCGCAGGGGAGGAGAGTCCAGATACTGCCCTGGAGATGGCCTCTAGTTTTTCCAGTTTCCTGGGCAGTTTTCTTGTCGGTATGGGGGGCCTGAAATGGCCGGATGAATTTAGAAATTTGCCCAACATCTAATTTAGCCAGGAATTGTAAGTGAATACACGTTTTGTCAAATTGTCCCGTTCTCTGTGTGTGTGCTGAAAATATGGCCTTATGTTTCTACACAGACTTTGCTTTGTAAATGGGAACACAAACAAAGCGGTGCAGACGCACCACACAGCACTATCACACTATCCCAGCCTTGGCAATGAGTGAGGCAATGATTGTTTCCTCTGCTGTTAAGTACCCTAAATGCAGTTTGTGCCTTCCGCTATTGGCCGTGCACTTAAATTGTTAAACTAGGGCGCCATGTCGCTGACCTATACATTTCTTCTCCCAGTAAGATATAGTCAAGTGAAAGCATAGTTTACATCTCAATGTTCAGTGCAAAGGGAGAAGAATCTGTCTGAAATGCTAGGATGTGAAATGATTTGCTGCCTTTAAATCATTAATTGTTTCCTTATCAATAGTAATCAAATGACCTGTTCTGGGTCTTTCTATTAGCCTGGTCCAGGGGCGGCACCAGAATATTTTCAGTGGATGGGCAAGAAGAAAACGGGGGGTCACTTAAATGCTGTAATTCTTTTTAAACTGATCATTCAATTAAAATAGGGGGGGCACATGTGATTTCTGGGGGGACACATGCCACTTCATGCCCCCCCATTGGCTCCGCCCCTGGCCAGGTGTTAACCAGACCTGAGGTCTGGCCACGATCCATTGGGAAGTGTGAACAGTTGTTGCCTCCTACTAGGTGTAGACCTATGGTTCATTTTGAAACTATTCCACAGCGTTGAACCAATCGGCGCTGCTACAACTGTTTTGATTGCCTCATCTAGCTCTACCACACGAAACATGCTTGACTTCAACGTCATCACACTAACCTGATTGGTCCGCCAGCAGGGTGGCTGTGAAAACGCTAATGCGAAGAGGGTTTCCAGACAGTAAAAAAATAAGCTGAGCACAATAGTCGCGCGGAGCCAGGCTTATCATTCTATAGCTTGATCGGTTCATTTGGGGGGTTGGTCATGTGCAGAAGTTGACGCACAGAGACATTGCATGCTGAGTGAAGGTCAGCCTTCCATTTCGGCCATCAGCCCATCTGTCCATTTGTCTCTTTCACTGAAATCTACCGGCCCCTTTTTCAATAATGTCACTGCCTGTTCCCAGTTGGCTGTGAAAAGAGAATTACAATGACCAGTGAAGTAAGAAGCTACACATAGGCCTATTTTGCTCTGGATCATTTGACATAATTGTCTTCCATAAATTACAGAATGCTTGTAAATGTCCTTGAAAAGCAGACTTATATTCATAATAAAATGTGTCACAATGGGGGATTATGTTTTCTTAAAGGCAAGATAGAATTGTGCCATCTTCCTACAGCATGCTTTTATTAAACTGGCCTAGTTGCAATGAAACTATTGACTTAATTGACTGATTGAATGTATTCAACATGTTCCATTAACATCCAGATACAAGCTTAACAAAATCACGACTGTATACAATAATACAGTACATTCAATATATTATTCATTTTTCTTTGTTATATAGAATATTTTTAAATCCCAATGGTGAACAATATAGTGTCATTCCATGCACCGCTATCTATAAATGAAAATATATAGAAATAAAGTAAATATATATCAAATATATAGAATAGATCTCAGCGGAAAAATTACTAACCAAAGCATAGTTCCCTCATCCCAGTTGAGGAATGCTAAGGAAATGTCAACCCTATACTGGGCTGTGCTTTCCTTAGCATTTTCCCGCTATGACAATTTACAGTATATTTCAGAGTTTAAGACATATATTTCTAAAGGGAAAATGTAGATGTTTTACATACAATAAATGGTTGTATTGCAATATGGTGTAGTTTGTATTGTTATGTGTAGTGTATTGGAACTCTACATGCTGTTCTATTGCATTTCTTGGCCAGGTCAGCCTCTGCTTGGCATTGGTGATCTACTTGAGGATTTGATAGAGTGATGCTTTCTGGCTTTGAAATGCAGATTCTGCAAAAATAGGTCAAATACATTGGGCATGTCAGTTATGTTATGGATAGAATCTTTTGGTTATAGGAGTCGACCATCGACTAACCGCTAACGGATCTCTGCCCATGGAGACAATCTTGAGGCAATATACATTTCAATAGACTGACTTTATCTATCGCATGAACTGCAAATGACATCTTCAAACTTTTCTGTGACAGTGTCAGAAGCAGATATTCTGTTCTTGAAGAAATATAAGCCAAATGTGACATTTTACCGTGTGAACTGACAACGAAGTCTTATTTTGACAACGTTGTTACAGCCAAGGTCGAAGCTGGCCTCTGTCTGTCACAAGGCTTTGAGGCAAAGGCATGCTGTCACTTATAAGGAAGTGTCTCTCGCACTGAGATTCCTTTGCACAATACCCTCTTGTCATCAAAGGAATAATAGCCTGCACACAGAAATAAATGGAAAGATAAGCAGTGAAAAGGAACAGAGACGTAATGTGGCAGACTATGGTGGCCACCAAGTGGCAACACACCTGTATTAGGCAAGCGTGGGAAAGAGTGAGGCAGAATGTAATTAAAATGAGGAGTTTGCCTCGGCCGTGACACGGCATGCAATTCCTAGATGTTTCAAAATCCCTAATCACTTGTTTGCGATGGGAAGCACATTCTCGGGTAGTCATTGCTATGAACGACATGGATTAGGGACTTAAAATCACAGTGTGATATCTCATTTGGCATATGCAGTGTATCTGCCTGCATACCAAACAGCACATTTGGTGCCTTGGCCTTGAGGAGATTCTCCTACGGGAATTCCTCCTGACGTAGGCTACTGGTTGATCTGTGAGTTGAAAGTACTGTACACTACACTACTGAGGTGCTACTATAGATACGAGTCATGATAGGGAGCCATTGCAGGTCATCATGACATGGGAAATGTAATAACATGCTGTGTGAGTTATATGAATGATCAAGTAGATCAATGTGCAGGCAGTTGTGTGTGGCTTAATGTAAAACATGTGCCTTGTGAAAAGCCTTGGACAAGAATCTACTTCAAGATTATATCTCATCCGATTTATAGGCCGTGGTGTGTATATATTTTTGGATACCCCATATGTATACTCTGTATACTAGGGGTGGTTATTCAGTCCTGATACCGATACAGATATCGGCACTTTGGGTATCTTCCGATACTGAGTACCGATCCGATTCCAGTGTTAAATTAAGTTTTAAGTTAAGTTGCAAAGTAAATGACAGCCAATCT
>JAODOY010083862.1:0-14871 GCA_025399855.1 Forbesichthys papilliferus | reverse complement strand
GCCCCCCCCCCCCCCCCCCCCCACCCCCCCCCCCCCCCCCTCTGTTAGCCTGTGGCGTCCCTATTGCCCCCCACCACCACCACCATGGCCCCATCCCTCACGCTAACTGGCTCTAGCGTCGGACACCTCGCCAAGCCCCGCTGGACTGATTCCTATCTCCCTAAAGTCTCATTCACCATTCCTCCCCCTCTACTTCCCGGTTTGCCCTCTCTAAATCTGTGGTTCTCAAAGAGGAGGTTAGGACAGGACCTCCTGAAGGGGCTGCAAAATGCTTTGGAGTTTAGGCTAGCGTGCAAGATTTCAAGTTGTTTTTTTTAAATCCTTAGTCATTATGCTAGCTGTTAAGGCAAATAATGGTAAACATAAACATTTATGGTTAAAAACATCATGCCTTGTGAACTCACAAGGATGCAAACATTTTTCAGATTGCAGAAACCTGCAGTGCACTGCAGGTTGACGCCAATCAGTGAACTAGTCTCCTGATGTGAATGCAGTATTAGTGTCCCATCTACATGACGATCCGTGTTTAGCATACAGTATTTCTTTCAAACTAGTGAGTAGACTAACCCCCAATTCCCACCGGGCGCGTTCCGGCTCCGTCACAGAGCAAGTGAACCACCAATGCCGTCTCAGGAGCGTCCCAAAAGCGGCTCTCCGATCGACTCCCCTAAAAATAGGCGGCAGTTATATTTTTTGACGGAGATGCTTCTGGGACGCTTTTGAAAGAGACCATCTGCCAATCAGATATAACTCAGAATTTTGGTTTTGTATGTTGCTATGGAAACTCGGGGACACACTTGTTAACTTTTAGCTCAAATCAAAACAATATCCCTCACACATCAGCAAAGTGCTACGGCTCTGTTGTTGTGAGCGGTGTTCACCACTTTGTTTATGTTCCTATTCACGGAGCTGTGTAGAAGTACCAGATTATTTTTTCAACACGCACAGAGAACGGTAAGATAGCGAAATGCGAGGAGATATTTGGGTGAATTTGACAAAATTGTATTAGCTTACATTTAGCTTTCGCTTGCAATAGCTGACTACACCTTTAAGTGTCGACATAGTTTAGGTTCACGTCGCAAGTCTATCTAAGGTGTGCCAAAACCTTTTTGCTAATTTCTGCTAATTTTGGCCAATTGTGGAATAGGCAGGCATATACAGTAGTAGTGTAGGGAGCTAAGAAGCAATGTGGCCAGGCAGACACCAGCGCAATATTTGGTTTTACTTGACATCAAACTGCACTTGCACTGCCGCACAATGACTCACACACCTTCTCTTGCATTCCCACACCCATTTTGGCAGCAAACGACGTCTTGGCAAGACTGCTAATTAAAAAACGCACCCAACAAAATGTTCACTAAATCTCCGTTAGTGCTACAGCCGGCCTTGCGTTTTACTTGAAACTAGAGCTAATAATGTCTACACTAATAAAAATAAATACACAGCATGTACACACAAGTGTGTGTGTACATGCTGACTCTGGAACAGGCACACACACACACACACGCGCTGTCACGTGCACTCTTGTGTGTCTGTGTCTCGTGAGTATTGGCGGTCTTCGTCTAGGTGACAGAAAGCATGTTTTGACTTTTTCCCAGGCTTTCCGCTTCTTATATGTGCAGGCAAGCAAAACTACGCACACACACACACACACACACACACACACACACACACACACACACACACACACACACAGAGGAAAACACATGCATGCAAACACACGCACACTGAAGAGAAGCCATATACACATGAGCACACACACATGGCCTTGTCTTCCCTCCTGTCTGTGTGTTTGCTTTTCTTTCCTTTATTTCTTTCCCTCGCTCTCCTCGTGATAATTTGATTTGCCTGCCTTGTTCAGACAGAGAGCTCCATCACGGCTCCAGCGCTCTTTGTGTGCTGTGTGAGAACTGCTGTGGTAACGTAAACTCTAACCCCCAGAATGCCCACCGCACTGCCCTTTGAGGGACATTAGCTACTTAATGGTGCTGCTCAGGCGGCTTAAACAACAAATGGTTCTAGAACAAATAACTAATGAACTCATGCCTGTAATGGCGAAACGGCTGCCCTTTTGTGCGTGTTGCTTTTAGACAGACAATGCTGCACTGCTCTGCTTTCTGACGCTACAAATCTTGCCTGTCCTGGCAAGTGCATTGCCTCGTCTTTGATCATATTCTGGATATGTTTGCGTGGGTAATTCATGACCCTCTACACGTGATATTAAATGTTTAATAACAGCTAGTGGTTCAAAACCTGTGTCTTGATAATAAAACATAACATAGCCAACAGCTGTTTTTAATAGCTGGTTAGCATCTCTGGTTTGCTTATTATGGCTTAGCATTTGGTTACTATTTCACATCATGTCGTGACCTGAGCTTTCCATTTCACATGCACATGCACAACCCACACGCACGCCCACAAAGGATGTTATACGAAGATTGTGGCTTTGCTAAACGCATGCTTGCGCGCATTTGTGCACATGCGTGTGTCTGAGTCTGCTGTATGTACAGTGCTGCAAACGGTCACTTTCTGTCATGTTGCATTCAACAGTGGAGAAATAATCAGTTGTTAAGGATGTGTTTGGGTATACACATACTGTATATATATGTGTGTATCAGTGTGTGTGGGTGGCAAGTGGCGTGGTGGTAGAGCAGGGCCATAGGTGATCAAGAACTCGCTGGTTCGAACCCTGCTGACACCAGGTGTCCTTGAGCAAGACACCTAAACCTGCTTCCTGTGGTCAGGTGACTCCTTGCATGGCTGATGTTTCCATCGGTGTTTGAATGGGTGAATGTCAGGCAAACAATGCCAAGCGCTTTGGATGAAAGCGTTACATAAATGCAGTCCGTGTGTGTATATACCTATAGTTCTATGGTGTATACATTCTCTACATTTTGTAATGTCTTTTAACTGAGCTGCCCTCTAGGCCAGGTCTCCCTTGTAAAAGTGATTCTGATGCTGTTTTACTTGTCAAAAAAACACTTTTCCTCTTAAAAGGAAATTTGTTATCATGGTGACATGCATTCATTTTACCAGCGGATATTTTGTTGTACCAATGCTATTCTTATGCCAGATGATTCTTTCTTGCCATTTAAAATGCACATCAGAACTTAAACAATATGTCTGACCATAAAACCTTTTAATATACCATTTTGTAAATAGCAGCTATGCTTGCTAATGCTTACATGTGTTATTATCAACATAGCCTAGCACAGTATAAAGTCAAGGACACAGCGCTGGCTAACAAGTCCGCTTTAATGCATGGGTTTTCCTGGGCTTAAGTCCCAGGGCCTGTCATGAGCCAATGAAAATAAGAAATGTGTTTAATAATTTCTTGAATTTTCTGTCCATAACTGGATTTGCATGTTTTGGCTGCTGACAGCTTCTGCTGATCAGAATGTAAATAATGTTGTCATGTGATCCATGGATGTAGCCCATTCAAGGTAGTGGCTGGATAAATCAAAGTAGCTGCATTTACATGTACCCTACTATTCTGGTTGGAATCAGGTTAAAAGCCCAACCAGAATGAAAATGCACCATATGAACACCTCAATCGAAAAAGAAACAGAGGGGTAGTAGGACTAGGCTATAAACCGTTCCATTATTCAATTGAACAAAGAATATATGAACAGTTTAACTTGATTACTTCCTGGTTGCGTTCTTCACATGATACTAGGCTACTGTTGTTTTGTGAATGCCGAATAGATTGAATAGATTAGAATAGATTGAGACAATAAAGGCAGTAGGATATTCTGCACATCCACTGAAGTGGAGATGGAGAAAACATGCATTTAAGTGAATGGGAGCTATGGTGACTTAATCTGGAGCCTTAGTTAATGGCCTCACTCACAGAGTGATTTGGATTTTAGCGATAATCATGTATTTTCCTACAAAGACCAGATAGCACTTGTAAAATGGTAATACAGGTAGGCCTACGGTCAGATGTGAATGTAAAACTGGGCAGGCGATGCAAGATTGCCATTTGATGTTAAATGTGTTGGTCGCCGTCAGACATTACATGAGCGACGGGATAATGTGTAGGGGGTTTGTAATTATCATTAGAGAATCATCATATCAGATGAGAAACAAATAGCTTATTGTTGCACTGCATAGACAACGTGGTTATTTTACATTTGACCTACGAAGGGCCTAAGGGCAGGTCAATGTGGCCCTGCTGGCTAACTGCGTAGATGTTCGTCTACATGACGTCAAACTTAGAATTAGTTGGGAAAATCAAAGTGACACTAACAGCCAGACTGTTTGCAGGTCTTGTTATGTTATATGTTATATGTTGTTATGTTGTTATGTTTTATGTTAACCTAAATAAGCAGGATATGGTTACTGCTTAAAATAAATGGAAAGAGCGTCATGCCAACATTAAGTGTAGTCTTGTGTGAGTGACGCTAACAGCCAATGAAAATCTACTACCCCACTTCCTGATATTCCTGACATGTTTACAGCTAGGGGTCAAGATGTTTAGTACAAGTTGTAGTGCTAATGAATGGGAGGCTGAGACTATTATCAAAGATAGGAAGCCTTTCTATACTGCAGCAGAGGTCAGATGCAGGTCAGAGTAGCGCCAGGTCGAAGGCAGAAGCTGCTCCCGCTGCGTTGTGAGCCATGTGTCGTAGGATAGGGGTCATCTTCAAAGACACTAGTGCGTTAGCTTCTGACACAACGTATCAGCATCATCCACACTTTAGTGATCTCTGAACTTCAAAAAGACGAGCCAGAAATCTGAGACAGTCAGCTTAAACCAGCGAATCATTTCAAGGCAATATTTGACACAGATATGCAGCCAAGTTATAACGATGTGAAGACTGTAGTCCAGTTCTACAATGCACAATGCTCCTTTTAAATGGAGATGTGTCTTCCTTGGGAAATCCTTACCACAAATTAATTTCGATCTGCAGTTTTCAGCCAACTTGTAGAAAGACTGAGCACTTGTGGAAAACAACTACATTAGAGGTTCACCACTGACATCTTAGTGATTTACAGTAAATGCAACGCTGAGAAATGCTAGGGATCTAAAATAGCTTTTTCAAGTAAGGGATGTACCATAGTATGTTTGAAATGGCTGGGGACAAACCCAATGGTGAGGGGAAGATTGATCAAGTGTACAACAGTGGGGCCAATAGAATAAGAACATTGCAAAATAACAAAGAGGGAATAATGTCAGAAGGTTTAATGTTGCACAACAAAACAGCAATGTCATTTAAAGAGATTAAAGAAAATTTGTCCAGGTTTTATGTGCATTATGGTGTAATGATGAGGGGATATTTGCTTTAGTAGCACTCACTTTATCCACAAACCAATTGAGGAAGTTGTTTCAATTGAGAAAACAGGTGCTTGCGGAGCAGTTGGAGAAACAATTTTGTTTATGTTTTCAAAGCGAACTATTAAATGTATTTTATTTGTTATAAAAAGAATTTGCCCTAGCATTTCTCATCGTTGGGCATTGCGCTTTGCTGGTGTAACGATATTAGCTCTGCTTTTGAGACAATTGATAATTGTATTCTAATATTAAATAAATTAGTGGGAATTGATGGGTCTGCCTTAGACTGGATTTCATCTTACCTAACATGTCTCTGTGGGTCAGTTCAGATCATACACAGAACCTCTCACATGTGGTGTGCCACCAGGCTCTGTTTTGGGCCCAATGTTGTTCTGTTTATACATGTTACTACTTAGGCAGATGATTAGCCGATATAACGGCATCTCATATACGTTTTAGGCTTTTCATATTCAGCTGTATTGTTCTTTTAAACTTGATGAATGTAATCCATTTTCATAGGCCTACTTGTGGTGCAGAATAGCGGAGGTGGTGGATAATTATCTGTGAGTTGTTTTTAAACCATATAGTCTGCTTCTGACAGCCATTTAAGAGTAAATATATTAAGTTAAATATATGGCTATGTATATATGACGGCAAAATATTATATTTCGTAAGTGTAGTCCGTGGGAGGAATGCCAGAGAAAGCAACATAATTTTGGCCTGCTCTGCATAGCGTAGGTTAACAGGGTGTTATTTATTGATAATACAAACCAACACTATAGCCTTTAAAAAATTTGAACCTAAAAAGCGGTCCCCCTTTGGGGCTGCCCTGAGCAGGCTACGGCTATTTTGGCAATCTAGATTGTCAGCGTTGGATCGGATTATCAAAAAATAACACCCTGTTAACCTGGGCTATATGCATAACAGGCCAAAATGATGTTGCTTTCTCTGGCATGCAGGCTATAGGCTTCCTCCCACATACACAAAATATAATATTTTGCCGTTATATATTTAAATGAATGTATCCACTCTTAAATGCCTGTTAGAAGCAGAATATGGTCTAAAAACAACTCACAGATAATAATTCTGCCACCTCCACTAGGCTGTACCGAAAGTAAGATGATTACAAAACTTACATACAGGAGTTGAGACTTGACATGAGATTTTATCGTATTTTAACGTACCAAATCGGTCCAGATTGATAAATAACGATTTTACGCACAGATTTCTGTTGTACGCACGTTTCATAAATCAGGGCCACAGTGTGGAGCCAAAGCCTTCACATATTGAAATAAGACGAAGCCACAAAGCTATAAAGGCATGAAGAGCGAGAGAGAGAGAGATAGAAAAAAAAACATACCATAAAATACTGTGAAACCAGTGTGTCTTAAAAAAGTACCGTGGTAAAAATGTTTGCTAAAACCGCCCAGCCCTAGTTTTCATTGCTGTTTAAAAAAAAAAAAAATCTGATTCATGTTCTCACTCTGCAGCATTTTGCATCCCACAGGAGACATGTTTGGGTTGAACCCAGCAGAAGAACAATACTGTCTGCCATAAAACCACATCATGCAGTCATTTTGGCTTCAATGCAACCTGCTAAATTACAGTACATTTGTGAGGTCCCTTGTTGTAGGTATTCACTAATCTCTGATAACATACAGCCACATCAATAGTGACAGGAGTTGAATCTCAGTGGAGTAGAATATTGGCTGGAAAACACCCAGGGGTAATACAAGCAGCTACATTAACCCTGGGTAATTTAAGTAATTTCAAATTCCGTATCTCTTCCTCAGAGGATGTAAAATTGAACCGTAAACGGCTGAACGGCTGGTTTGATTTATATCCTTGTTTAACCACAGTGTATTTAATTTTAAACAGGTCAGGAGTGACATTTCAGCTTTCATGTGATGTGTGTTAATGCCAGCAGAGACACAGATGTGAAAGCTCACAGAAAATACTGAGGAACTGATTAGCCATCGAGCATGTGACCCATGTGCTCCTCCCCCCATTTCGACTGTTGTGTGTCTCACTCTTCTCTCTACATATACACTATTACATATACATATACATCTGTAAGAACTAAGGAGATGAGCTGTCTGCGAAGATGCTTGAGCTAAAACGGCCAGGTTCCACCTACAATAAAGGCGTGTCTGCTCCTCTTACTCCTTTTCTCTGTAATCTAATCTAATTTACCCCAGGACCTCAATCATGTTGAGCCTGCATAGGATATTGTAAGGGTTAGACTAGGAGCATGTATACTATATTGTGCTCACATGCATAAAGCCATTTATGTCAATTGTTGCCAGAACAGTCTAGAGCCTACAATTAAATGGGGCAAACAACTAAAGTACTAAGCCAAAACACGTATTAAATTAGCAGAAAGTGCAGTATTCATCACTTTAGGTTTTATGCTGCTAAATATGATTAATAAAACACTTTCTTAAACACATGACATGTCATTGACCATTGCTTTCTCCCTGCTTTCTCCCACTAATCACTAAGGTATAGTCAACCTTCCCGATTCATGGGTTCACCGGGTTCTGTTGGCAAGCTAGCTGTAAGCTAGCTGTTTGGCAAAGACAAACGTGTCACTGTGCTTACGCTGCCCACTTAGTGTCCATCCTAAGATGTCCCACAGTCAAGTCGGCGGCCACAATCATATTGAGTCTCCTGGGTTTTATAGAGTGAAAAAGTATATTGTTAAGTCTATGAGCTGACCACACAACGCCTGCGAGTGTCTGCACCCTTGTTAAACCGCCGCCTGGCCAAGCCAAAGACAGCTGATACACATGACAGATAAGACACATTGCAGCTTGCTCAAATTTAAAGCCTTGGCCTCGGGGAGCCGGAAAACAAGGGTTGGGAGAGAAAAAGAACAAGTTCATATATCGTCTAGGGCCTGACAGCCAGGCAAACAGACCAGAGAACAATCAGTAATTCAAAAAAGGAGTGTGGGGTAGAGGGGGATGGAGGGTCAGTGGTTGAAATGAAGAGGTAATATTGGTTTTACAGAAGGTGAGAGACGAGATCATTTTGTTCATTTTGTTCATTTTGCCATTTATTCACACCACCACTACAGAACAGTAGCTACGTTAACATACATTACAATCACGTTTTTAATTTTATTCATCTTATTATGAAACACTATCAGTCTGTCAGGGCTAAACCGGTTTCACCCCAAACGTTAAAGTCTCTTGGCAAAGCCGGACATCAGCTTCCCCCTAACCCCAACGTGATCTGTCACCTCAGCCACATAAATAACTGTTCCTTGAGGTCCAAGGTCAGCTCATCCCATTCACTCTATGCCACTGTTTCTCATTTTCTCCTGCAACGCGTTACATTTGCAGTACCCAAGAGGCTCCTTCTGGTGAAGCACATTGCTGTAGTTGCGTTGAGGTTTACATGGCCAGGGCCAATTGACTATGTTCAACGTCAGGTTCTTCAGATTCCCCAGCCTTCACGCGGGCCCACCTAGCATGACACCGCACCTCGTGGAGAACTCGGCCTGGAGTTTTAGAGGGAAAGCTTTTTCTCCTTGGGAGGGTGTTAGATTTCACCCTGTCTCTGGGCTCAGTCACGGCGACCGAGCATCGCTGACAAAGACAAGGCAGTTTAACCACCTGAAAGCGGATACACGCGCGGACACGCACACACGCACACACAGCAAATGGGAAACATATACCACATGCACATACATATATATATATACACATATACATATATATATATAAAACATACACTGTATACATTAACACATACTGTACATTATACACCATATGCATGCACGCACACACACACACACACACACACACACACACACCAAATGTTCTTGCAATGACAGATATAGCCTATTCCAAATTGTTGCTCGTCATTTCAAAAGGAGAAACCTGAGTACGATATCACACTGCACGTCTTGCAAAGAAATGACACGGAGATGTAAATATTTGGACACAAACCTCACAGAGTGTAAGGCGTTTTTACTATGGATGGAAATACTTCTCTACTCCTAGAAAGATACGTCAAACATATTGGACAATCCTGTGCACGTGCCTAAACATTACTGAGCTGTTTCGAACAAAGTTTTTGATGGATTGCTACACAAGGATTTTGTAATAAATTAATCAATTGTTTACAGTGCATTTCTCTTACCCTTTTTGCAAACCGTTTTGCATCGTTCTTCAATTCTCTTTGAACTAGAGTGTGTGTGTGTGTGTGTGTGTGTGTGTGTGTATAAATTCATTGGATTGTTTACAGAGTACATTGATGGGTTTATGTTTTATTCAAAATATCCAGATTCCCAGACTGCTTGAGGACCATAGGCCTGCACATCAAGACACTAGATTATTACGCTTAGATAGAAGTGAAATTGATTGGAAAGGCTTTTGGCTGAATCACTATTGTATGACAGCTATTGCAGGTGGGAAACTTCTGCAAAGAAATGGTAAGCACTGTACATTTATACATATTTTATACACACATTTTAGGTGCTACTCCAATATTCGTGTTATCTTTATTATTAATTCCACAAATGAGGGCTGAGAACCTTATGTATGCAGTCATTTCTTTTCATTTATAAATCTCAAGTTACTGTTTATATAGGCCTTGTGTCTTGTACATTTCCACCTAGCGAAATATATAAATATCTTTATTGCATCATTAACATTTTTCTTTTTAATTATTAAATTGCTGTAGATAAGAAATGTTTTATCAGCTCTGGACTCTGAGTAGGCCTCATCGCAGATTCTCTCAGTAATTCAGACAATATGTCCAACTTGTTCCACTTAATCTTTACTATAGAATAATGACCTTCACTTCATTTCTACTATAGAATGTTTTCATTAGGTAACACAAGACTAATTGAATCTGACCAAGCTTGCAGAAGGAAGGTGCAGGATACATCTTCAGGACTTCATAATATCTCTTCCCTGGCTTGATGATGTCACCATTACTTGTGTCCGGTCATAGGGGCAAGGGAATCACTAGGCCTGAATTAGCCATTCATTATTAGCAATGTTTTTCAGAATAAAGGTTTCTCACTACCCGCAGACGCATTATGCAAACCCTCTGATAGACCTGACTCACTGTGTGTTAACCACTGGCCTACTTCGAGTTGAAATGAGGCCATGTTGCATTACCGTGTGCTCTTTCTCGCATTTAACAGCAAGTAATTTGATTGGCATGCAGCAGCACGTTCATGTAGCGACGTGGAAGAGGAGCCACGGTTGCACATCTTTATGTCCCTCTAGTATGTCCTCGGCCTGTGTGTGAATGCAGAATATATGCACAATAGCCATATCCCTGATGCTGCTGTATAATAACAGTGATGCATGTTCATGGCAGGGTGCTTGTTTTGGCAAACTGTGAGATTTCATTCCATTATTCTCTTATATTTCTTTCATCTGATTCCTTTAACCATTTTTTATTAACGTATGTCATGTCACGTTATGTATCTTTATTGTATTGCTTCATGCACCTGTTTGAATTTTTATTTTATTTATTTTGTAATCTGATTCCTTTACCATTTTTTACAGTACAGTTTCTCTGTACTTCTGTGTTTTTTATGGGAAGCACAAATGTACATGTATTCCCTCTCTGTAAAGCAACTGCGATTCTGTATGAAAAGTGTTATATAAATAAAGATTATCAGAGTTAGTGGACATTGGAGAAGGAGATTGGCCGGAGAATCGGAGCAGCAGGAGCGGTATTGCAATCGCTCTACCGCACCGATGTGACGAAAAGAGAGCTGAGCCGGAAGGCAAAGCTCTCGATCTACCGGGCTATTTTGTTTCTTACCATCACCTATGAAGGGACATGACCGATAGAACTAGATCACGGGTACAAGTGGCCGAAATGGGTTTCCTCAGGAGGCTGGCTGGTGTCTCCCTTAGAGATAGGGTGAGAAGCTCGGCCATCTGTAAGGAACTCGGAATAGAGCCGCTGCTCCTTTGCGTCAAAAGGAGCCAGTTGAGGTGGTACAGGTATCTACTGTAGTAAGGATGCCCCCTGGGGGCCTCCCTTAGGAGGTGTTCCAGGCACGTCCAGCTGGGAGGAGGCCTCGGGGAAGACCCAGGACTAGGTGGAGAGATTTCATCTCCACATTGGCCTGGGAATGCCTCGGAATCCACCAGTCAGAGAGAGTCAGAGTAATGTGGCTCGGAAAGGGAAGTTTGGGGTCCCCTGCTGGAGCTGCTGCCCCCGCGACCCTACTCTGAATATGCAGGTGATGATGGATGGATGGATGCATTTCAATAGCTCTTTTCTAACCTACCTGCCACTCAAAGTGCTTGACAGGATTCCCTCACATTCACCCATTCACACACACATTCATACACTGACGGTGATGGCTGGCATGCGAGGCTCCACAGTTAGGGTTAGGAGTCTTCCTCAGGGACACTTTGAACCAGCAACTTTCTGATCACATGCCGCCCCGCCCCCCCCTTCCCCTTCTCTATCCACTGCACCACTGTGTGTGTGTGTGCGTGTGTGTGTTTGTGTTTAGGTGTTTTGTTTCATTACATAAACACTGTAAGTGTGTATTTCTCATACTGCATAAATGTGATGCAGGACTTTCATCCTCTGGGGCTGGAGGGTGTGTTGAGGTGGTTTACACCACCTGCGGGCTCATTTCCATGCTTTTGATAACGTTGGAATTCCGCCTCACATAGCAGCAAACCCCACACCTACTGAAAATCACAACAGAACAAAAATTAAAACGTGTTCCAACACTGCACCAAACACATCCACACAATCAAGCCGCTACCTGTGAATTATTCCCTATTTCTTTCTGCAATGTTACTTCAGCATTTCAAGTCAGAATTTGATGTTTTCAAGGGGTGTATTATCAAGCATTCATAACATTACTACGTTTATAGAGGCAGTTTTTGAATCATAGACATTAATGATGCAACTTCTGGCAGTATTGCTTTATATGGTTATGGCCCTTTCATGTCAAGGGAGTAAATGTTTGTGGGATGATTTCATTGAGGGCATGTTTTACAGTTCTTGCTGTTTCAGTGTGCGGGTGTGCCTCTGTTGATGTCTAATCCAACTTGCTACAAATTACAGTAAATTACAGTATTTGTCATAAGTTTAATATTAATATAATAAATATAAACAGAACCAGGCATGACATACACGACCAGGCAAACAAAGTGAGCGTATGCGTGAGTGTTGAGGGTTGGGTGATGGATTATGCTTTTTGACTGAATATAAATTCCGAGAGGCAGAAGCTGATAGGATATTGAGTGTTGCAAAGTAGAGGTATCACCCACTGTGATGCTGGTATGGGATGCTGAGGCCTTGAGTCAGAGAGAGTGCTTACAAGAGTGGATTAGTAGCCGAAAGGTGCCTGAAGCAAAGAACTTTACCGTAGCTCCTCTCCTTTACCCTAGTGCATCTACTTTACCCTGGTTTGCCTCTGTGTGTGTGTGTGTGTGTGTGTGTGTGTGTGCGTGTGTGTGTGTGTGTGTGTGGAGGGGTAATAAAAAATGACAAACCATAATCACATTCGTATAGTTTCATGGTGTTTGGTCTGCACTTGCTAACTAGTTTGTCCCCACTTGGAACAAGTGTCTGTATGGCCCAAAGGTATTTATTCTACTTAAAAGTGGGGTGATTTTTGACTATCAGTGAAACATGACAAGACATTACAAAGGTACTATATGCCAGTAGGTCTTACACCGTTTGCCAGATATAAGGTCATTTTAATGTTTCAAAAGTAGTAGGAAATCAATTATAGTCATAATCGAATAATAATTCTACACAGCACCGAATAGTTTGTGTTGTTGGAAATTAATATGTAATGTTTTGTAGCATTAGAGAACAAACTTCGCCCCCCCCCCCCAAACGATGACAGGAATTGCCATGTTAATAACCATTTAAGATAACCCAAAACCCTGTTCCAGATCTATGTATATATTTTTGAACACAACAGTCCAAGCAGATATGACAAAGGCTAGAAAAGCCTATTTGGGCTAACAACAGGAACATAGACGATTGTGAGCCACGGTTTCAAAAACAAACTGGTCGAACTTTTGTTAATGCATTTACAGTAAATCGTTATCCTTTTTTTTCTGCTTCTACTTCACTTGACCAAATGGCCTTCCTATGAACTACAGTGTGTGGTGCAAACACTAAAACTCATGCAATTACTGGAAGAAGGAGATTATAATGATGAGAAAGGGAGAGAGTTGAAGAGGGCATTGTAAGATAAGCTAAAATGTGAGTGGAAGTATAGGGAATCCCTTATGAACTCATTGCTTTGAGAACGTACGGCTCTTCCGTAGCCATGGATATTTAATTAATGAATGCAGACATCCTGGCGTGGCGCGTGCTGGGGTGGAGACTGTGTAGACGTGCACAGCCTCCTCGCGGCACACTCTCCGCAGCTGGCCGGGGTCAAAGGTCAGAAAGAATCGTTTCTGTGATTTACGCAACTATTGCTTGTACTGAGTGAAGTAAACTGTGGTGCTTAAAGTCCAAATAGCTGTCAGCAGTGTTAAAGTTATGTTGCTAATTCAGGAGAAAAATATATGTTTTTGTCTCATCTATGAAGACTAAAGACATTTATGGTGAACTTTTGGACTATACGGTTATTAATCTTTCATCATAAGAACTACTGCAACTGTTGCAGTGAGACTAAATATGATTTAACCTTTATTCCTTTTCGATTGCCGGGCATTTTTTTAAAGCCCATTAGTAACGGTGTTTTTTTTAAAACAAAAGTACTTGAAAAATAAACACCAAATACTTTCTCACTGAGTCACATAATTGGCTACAACGCTATTTAGTTCCTAAATAATATGAAATTATTTACAGAACAAATCAATTGCTGAAGCTGCTGCCCCCGCGACCCGACTCCGGATATGTGGAAGAAGATGGATGGATGGATGGACAAATCAATTGTCTTTGTCTAATTTTTTTCATTTCATTTATATTTCTCCTCTTTCTCCTATTTCTCATCTTCTTTCTCTGCTTGATGTTAACATCACTCTCTCTATCTATATCTATCTCTCTTTCTCTCACTCCACTCACTCACTCACTCACTCACACACACACACACACACACACACACACACACACACACACAAAAGACTATTCAAAGAGGAGTGCATACAAATTAAACCTATCTATAAAACATCTCAACTCTTGACCTGGTTTTCTGAACCCTTTCAGGTCATGCAACTGGCTCCACACGTACATTAATACACAGCCCATCCATTTACAATTAAAAATAAATTGTAACTACCACATTTTTTCTGAGAAAGTGGCTACATGTAAATATGCACACACGCAAACAGCTCAGTGACAGTTTTCTGGGCGGGCGTTATATGGGCAGGCGATGTTAATTCTCTGATCATTTCTAAGATTGTTAAAGATGGATGGTGAAGCTGGTAACTTGCCCATGAATCAGCTTGTTTTCTTAATCACCATTCCACAGAAATGCGGGCAGCCTACACCCTCGCAAACATGCCACACATTGCTCAGAAAGGGGAGGAATAGAGACAGAGAGAGAGAGAGAGAGAGAGAGAGAGAGAGAGAGAGAGAGAGAGAGAGAGAGAGAGAGAGAGAGAGTCGTAGAATGTCAATACGGCCTA
>JAODOY010083861.1:0-14871 GCA_025399855.1 Forbesichthys papilliferus | reverse complement strand
GCATGTTTTAGAATCAGGTGTGTTGGAGCAGCGAGACATCTAAAACATGCAGGGCTGCGGCTCTCCAGGACCAGGGTTCCCTACCCCTGGTGTAGGCTGTTTACATGGTCAATCAAGCAGATCTGAGTTAATAGTGAGATAATCTGGATTTAAAGAGGTAATCTGCTAGAACTGTAGGTCAGAGGATCTGATTTGTTAGCATGATGCTGTTGTCCTTTGCTGATTATACTGTTGTTTCACTGTTCTAATGTGCAATTATATTTACTGTTTACATTCTCATTGTAGTTTCAGTTGGCATTATACTGTAGTTAGCCTGTCAACATTAGAAAACTATTTGAATGCAACAATCTTATAATTAAACATGTCATTACAGGCTTTGTCTGTTTTTAGGATAAATTCCCAGGCTAGTTTTATAATATCGTCAGGGCACCAGATTTTAGAAATACGTTTATGGTGGGAAAAATAATTATGTTTAAAAAAATACCTATAATATATATAATACTATATAATAATAATAATAATAATAATAATAATAATAATAATAATAATAATGACTATTGTGTCAGAATGCAGTGATAGTATACCAGAAAAAAAGTAATAGTATCTCTAATCATATCTATCCAGGCAGTTAGAGGGTCTGGCTTCTTGGTGGAGATAAGATGAACATTAGCCATTCTCTTTCAGTGCTAGAAGATGCTTATGACATAATCCTCTGCTACAGGTCACATCAGAGTTCCTGGTCTCCAGACCGTTCTGTGGAAAGGTCTGTGTGGCTCGCTACAAAGACAAATGGTCCCGTGTTGAGGTGAGCGTCACTTGAAACTGTTACTTGTATGATTAAGGTACTGTATGTTCCACTCACACAATAATGGGGTGTGGTCTAATTGTTAGAATGAACAAGGAAATAAGTGAATCCTGTATGTGCAATACTTTACTCTTAACACTCAAGAAAAAGGAATAACTGAGAAGTAATACACTCCCATTATCTCTGTCTCTGCCTCTGTCTATAGATCACTAACGTTCATGGCAATAGGGTGTTAGACATCCTTTTTGTTGACATGGGCATCCAGGCTTCCGTAGAGGTGTTTGAACTACGAGAGGTCCCACCTCCATACCTCAGAGATCTCATGATCATACCACCGCAGGTCAGCACTAACATAATTGTTTTGTTTATATTTATGCTTGATATATATACAGTATGTGTATGTGTCTGTGGATGCACACTGTCTGTCTGTATGCTATCAGTAGTTTGAGAGTGCTCCATAAATGTGTTCAGGTGGTCAAGTGTTGCATGGCAGACCTGGCTGTCAGTCTGGGATCTTGGACTCCTGAGGCTGTTCAGTGGCTACGAGAGAGAGTGCTAACTACCGACTGTAGCATGACGGTAACTACTGAATATCTATTGAATTGACCGCTTTTGTGACACGATAATTGAAATATATGCAAATAAACATTAAATATAATAATACATATATGTGCAATACATATCAGTATGTATAATTGTTTTAAGAACTGTTTTAGCTAGTTTCTTATACTAGTGTATACAGTATGTGTTACACAATATATGTCCAACAAATGGCTATGGTTATGTCAATGTACATTAGGGGTGTAACGGTACATTGAAGTCATGGTTCGGTTCATATCATGATTTAGACAACACGTTAGGTACAGTGGTGTTTTTACACACATACCCTATAAGCTCATAGCTTATACTAGTGAGAAAAAGCCTAACTTTTACTTGTGTTTTTTACAGAAATTGCCATGGAAATATATTTTAGAAGTAGAAATACACTACAAATAAGTTTCATTAGCTCAACCACACTGCCTTTCCCATACATTTCATAGATCCATCTGTTACTTTGTATTAATAACTGTTGCTCACATGACGTCTTGTCATATATTAATACATTCATGATTCTACCTAACTAACTGTCCTCAAACATGCCTAATATTATGTTTATACTGCACGATGCAGTTGTAACACCCCCTCCCATTTATTCTCATCAGTGTGCTATATGGCCATACCTTAACACACACACACATAAAGGTATGGTCAGTCATTCTTGCTAACTTCAACATCAAATCAAAACAGTATCACTTTGCGGTCCGCCACGGCGGTGGCTCACACGTCAAAATGCATTTTGAAGCAAAGCTAAGTTTTGTTGATACGAGCGGTGTTTGCCACTTTACAGTATATTCATATTTACGGAGCCAGGGCTGTGTAGAAGTATCAGTATAATCAGATACAAAGTGTCGAACACCGCTCACATCAACAAAGCCGTAGTACTACGCTTTGCTTCACAGTGTGTTTCTATATGTGGAGCGGCACCACTAGATATGGGACAATATGAACATTTAATATCACGATTATCCTGGCTAAAATAATTACGATAAATTATATTCTCATGATTATTTTAAAATGGCACTAAAACATACTGGAATCACTTTATCTTACATTTTCTTAAGAAACAAACATTTCTATTGTATCATGACACACACTTATATTTTTTGTGTGATTCATTTAGTTTTGAAACCAGAATTTCAACAAATTTCTTTTTTATGTGGGGGACACAATGGGCAAGCTGAGCCTTCATCCATAGTGGTGATGGACTGGAAAGATGCAGGCTAATAAATAAGAGTATTTATCAATGAAATTAAGTGAGCTGGACAGCTTTTGTCAAGTCACTTGTGAATTCATATTAAAGATTATCACAATAATGGACATTAACCACAATACAATTATAGTCAGTATTTTTATCGCGATAAATTATAATATCATATATCATCCCATCCCTAGGCACCGTGGTGGAATATTGTTTTGACTTGAGGTCGAATTTAGGAAGTGTTTTCCAAAATGTCTTTAATCATCGTGCCCAACCCAGGTCCTATAGGGCCGCTGCCCTGCATGTTGTAGATGTCTCCCTGCTCCTACACACCTGAATCAAATGATTTGGTCGTCGAGATTGAAATTATAGCAACAAATTATACCAGAGTCGAGAAATCCATGTGTGTCAATGAGTTGACCTTCAATGAAGTGGCCAAAAAGCCTCTATAGCTAATAATGGTTTAATTCCACTGAAGTAAAAACATTTCAGTGGGTTATTATAATATAGGCATATTTGTGTTGACAAATTAAACTTTCAGGAGGCCTATCCATGTGATATGTAAGGTTATATTAATATGGCATGCCACTATTATTTAGGCTAATATAAAAGTATATGTCCCTCATATAGTCTAATAAAAGCTCTTAGACCAAACATTTCATGAGTACTGTCACATAGTGTGTAGCCTAGTTATTTTTGAATGATTTGATTTGCATTCTTGAGCATTAATCTTGCCATCAGGAAAGTTTGAAAAATATGCCATCATTATTGTTTGGGGAATAGGGTATAATATAAGGGGGTCGCTTTATAAAAAATATATGGAGTAGGCCTAGGATAGGATGCACTTGTATAGATGGGTAAGGGAAGGTGCTTGTCAAACATTCCATTTCTTTATTCGTTTTTATTAAAAAACAAAGTACTTTCTAGCCTATTGTGCTTGTGAAGCATCTTCTTTTTTATTGAGAGGGATTGAGCACCAGATTTTAACCTGGCCCCCTCACTCAGGCTGATATGGGCAGGGTGTTATCGCATGTGCCACCCTAGCTCCACACAGGCAACTGCAATTGACCTTATTAGGAGAGCGGAGTGCAAAACGATCTCATGTTTCCACTTGTTACCGCGTAATCAAAAGGCCTAATTAATGAAAAGTCCCCGATATCACCAGTCTGGCCAGTCTCACACGCGTTCTTATTTTTGCAACACATTGCGTTGTTCTCTCCTTATAACCATTGTAGCGAGATCTTGATTGAAGCGATCGCAAACTGCTAAAGCTATGGAAGGACGTCACCTGTTTCTCTCATTTCCATGCATCAAACGCTAATGGTCACGTGGCATTGGTCGTTCGACACATGCTCCAACACACTGCATCGATGCAGTCTGTCTCGTTAAGGCGACGCACGCCTCAGAGCATGTGTTGAATGTCCCATCACTACACCCCTATGTGGAGGAGGCTATGTTATGGTTTATGTTTAGTTTGTCGTTGGGTATTACCTTGCCACACTGCATCTGTTTTGTGTTTGTTTGAGTTTAGTCAGCTGTGTAAAGCGATTGAACGACTCAGGAATATCAGTTTTCTTGTGCTGTTTGTTGGCGTGCATTCCACACGTTACAACAATGCAACGTTTATTATGAGCTACTTACATACAACACATTTTCCAACGCTACAGTTTAAAGGCTCCGTGTGGAACTCACACTTGTGAATTTTGGTTCTGCATGATTCTCAGCTATCTTCGCACCACACCGTACAACATGCATGCACCGAGCTGTAACATCCCTACTGAAACGGTTCAATACCACTACAAGTACCGTTACACCCCTACAATGCACATACAGTAACATGCGGAGATCTAAGGTGCTGTCATCTGCTTTGCTGTTGATCAAAGGTCGCCAAGCTGGATAACACCACGCGCTGCATCAGTATCTACCTCTACACTGACAAGAACGTCCTTGACCCGGCCTGCAGCCTGAACCATCAGATGTCCCAGTCTGACCTCTTCAAGCAGCATCCAGACGTCTTCCTGACCAGCCCCAGGTCTGTGAACGAGCAGGTCGCCTCCCTGGCTAGGGTTTATTTAGAGAGTTTATTCAGAGCTTGAAGCCACTATACACTAACCTGACTCGCCATATGTCTGTCAGGCACATCCATCTGGGGAGCCGTCTATTGAAACTGTTTCAAAAGGGTAGACGCTTTCAAGAAATACTTGGCATGTGATTGGATAAACCTGTGTACCAGAAGTCTGTTGTTATCCACTGTTGCGGTAGAAAAGTTGGTAGAGTTAAAACATATTTTCCATTGATAAAATCCTTTGCTGTTCTAATCAATTCTAATAAAACTGATGCTATATTATACTAAACTAAACTATGTTGGACCCACCATTGTTGTGTTCCACTTGTTTTAAAGTCACCTACGTCATACCTGAACCACGGCCGTAGCTAACTACGAAGCTAATTGGTCATACACTAGGTGTACCGGCCTGAAACACAGCGATTTACAAGCTCTCCAGACTGATTCTGGCTGCAAAGTCAAACTGAAGCTCGCGAGATCATAATGGTCTTGCCAGGCTAACTATACACCACACAGGTGTATCTTTGATTTTGTTTATAATATAAGTTTTAACCAAAACTACATGCAAAACAAACGATGCTATATAACAACTGAGACACAATACATTAGACATTATGGATCTTCATAGATTTGCCACACACTACATCTTCAGTTAGCGTCATGTAAGCGGCCACATTAGAACGAGTGCCGTCTTTGAACCGCTCCATGCTAACGTGAATCTCCTACGTTCTAGTCCCGCCCCTTCACCATCATCGCCCTTCAAAGCAGCCAGCACCACTGTCTCCACGAATGGGAATCCGACAGCCAAGCCCCACGTGAGGAGGACTCTGTCAGAGCTAAGCACCAAAGCAGGACCACAGACCACCCCGACCACCACCCCACCAGGGACAGCCCCTCTACAGCCCCCTCCTCTACTAGAACTCCCCCCAGCAGGTAAAACCTTAACCTCTGTATATTTGCTCTCATCTCTAAGGGCGTACTCACACTTGGGCCAGTTAAACTGTGCCCGAGCTCGTTTGACCCCAAAGTGCCGTTAATTTGACTAGCGTGATTGTTGGTTGTTCGCGCGCGGTACGCATCAGTGTGATGGCAAACATGCCCGAGCACGGAACTGAAGTCATCGACGCGACAGTTGTTTCATTACAAACAGAATGGTGGCAAAGGGAACACTTTGGTCTACGGCAGAAGTGCAATGTTAACTGGAAAATAGGGCAGATGAGAGTATTCAGGAGCAACTGGATGCAACACACAAGAACTATCTACTTATTTGTGGGTATCAATGAACCACTGAGTGTCAGCAAAAGCTGAAAAAACTCCCTGCTCATGTATCTGAAGGTATGGGATGCTGGTAGCTCGTCGGACATCAAGGACATATTCCAGTGGAACGATTATGTGGACAAAATAATTGTCCTGAAACCAAAATTAGCCAACTTATTGTAACTGCAGTGTGAGTGCACCCCAGTGGGGGAGTGGGGAGGGGGGACAATCGTGCCTGCACTGTTCAAGGCAACTGGGCCAAGTGTGTTTCTTTTTTCTCAGGCAGCAACATGGACGTCTATGTGTCCGTGGCCTGCCACCCGGGGCACTTTGTCCTTCAGCCCTGGAGAGATATGTACAAACTGGTGGTGCTGATGGGAGAGATGATCCTCTACTACAGCAAGACTGAGGAGCAGCCCCTGAACATTGAGAATAATCAGATATACGCTGCTAAAGTGGAGAACAAGTGAGTTAGCAAGCGTGCATTGGGTGTTGCATGAAACATGATCAAGTGTCTTTCTTTCTGATGATTATTGCCTATGGCGTTACCTGCTGGCAGGAGCCAGTACTGCACATAGTATTATTTCCCATCATTACGCCATGGCCACTTCTGGTTCTAGAAAGAAATTGGAGTAGATGACTTTTCCCTCCATGGTTTCCTTTGTCAGTTGGCACCGTGTGTTGGTGAAGGGTTTCCTGCCCAACGGGCTGGTGTCTGTGTACGAGCTGGACTATGGTAATCATGAGGTGGTCAGATGTACCCAGCTCAGACCTCTCATGCAGCAGTTCAGGCAGCTGCCTATCCAGGGAATCACTGCACAGCTAGCTGGTAAGTGCTAAAGGGTTCCAACCATTGGCTAACAGTTATAAATAGACAAATAGATACTTCCTCAAACATTGTTTTATGTTTATATGTGGACAGCTTAACATTAGCAATTAGCAGTTTTAAAATGTTCACAATATTTTGTCCATTATACATTTATTCATGCAGAGCTATGTATCAACCTGACTGTTTATCCATGTAGATTTTGTCGTTAACGAGAATGGTTGAAGATTAAGAATATGGTACTTTTTCACAGCAACAGAGACTCAAAATAGTTCCCGGAAGTTAGCCTATACCCTATGAATTCTATTTGAAATATAAATCGTTGCATTTATTTCTAACAATTTGTGGACAGAGAAAATTAAATGTAGCTTCTTATTTTGGTAGTGAGCATGACCACTTAAATATTTGACTTACTTCTTAGAGAAATAAGAAATAGGTACCTATTACATTTTTTATTATTACACCTTTATTTCACCATTGGAAGGGTTTACTGACATTACAAATCTCTTTTTCGGGAGTGTCCTGGCCAAGACAGCAAACAACAACAACAAACAGAAATAAAATCTAAAAAAAATAAAAATAAAAATCTAGTACTGACAAAATCAGAACAAATCGGTGATACAAACAAAAATAAGAGCACATTTGTTTATAATATCTTGCTTTTTGCATGAGGCCCAATGACTGTCTGACTCTCTGCTGATAGGAGTCAAGCCAGGACGGTGGTCAGAGAAGGCTTCAATTGTCTTCCGGAACCATGTGGAACAGAAGCCTCTTGTGGCTCAGCTGGAGGCCATACTGGAATCCACCCATCCCTGGGAGATGAAGCTTACCGTTTTCCTTGTAGACACGTCGAAGGAGGAGAGGGATGTCTGGGTACATGACATCATGGCTGAGTTTATAGACCATCAACAGACCAATGAGTGAGATCGGAGTATTCCAAATTGTTGAAGCAGGCAACTTGGAAATATGGTTTACCAGATTACAACCCACACCTTTTGAGGGTGAAAAGATGGGCATAGCAGGCACATTAAAAATATAAAGGCAAGAGGTAGATGGCGAAAGCATATCTGTAAGGAGTTTGATTGAATTCTCTGTGATACGTACGTTACAATGCACACAGGAATGATGTTTTGGACAAAGCCTAAATATGAGCGCACAACACCATTTAAAATTTGCCAACATCCCATGCACTAATGATGAACTAATGCACTCATTTGAATGGTTTTATCCAAAGACATACAGTACGGCTAGCGTGTACAATTGTTGTTTACTGGGATAACGTAACCCACAACATAAACAAAGTAAAAACCTTCTGCTACCTGCATTCAAAGTTACAGCTGATCAAATATGAATATGTGTAATATATTTATAGTGTCAGGGAAAAAAAACTGCTTTAAAAGCCCTGAACCTGTTGTAACAAAAGTTAGCCCAAACATAAACATTTCCATAAGTAGAATATAATTAAATGTCCATATTATTTATTGACACTTTGATTGCAGTTAGTGCTTTCACCACAGGTGTACACCTGATTTTAAAACGGAATATATAACAACTAATATAAAAACAAATGACTAATTATGACTTAGGTGTTAGATGATATTAAGGTGTTAGATGTGTTAACTCAACATCTGCTGCTGTAGCTCATTCGGCATCATCCTACAACGTTGGTTGAACTTCATCCTACATGGGTGTACATGGTTTAACACCAACTGAAGATTTAAAAAATATATACAGTGGGGAGAACAAGTATTTGATACCCTGCTGATTTTGCAGGTTTTCCTACTTACAAAGCATGTAGAGGTCTGTATTTTTTAAATATTACAGACATCTACATGCTTTGTAAGTAGGAAAACCTGCAAATACTAGTTCTCCCCACTATATACCAAGTCCTTTGTCTAAAATAGTGCTCGAGGTTAAACAGCTATCAGATATCATTACTGTAATAAAAACACTAAGGATGGAAACGTGTCAGAAAAAATATAAATATATCCTTAAATTACTTAGGCGTAGATTTCGTTGGAACATTGGGGGGACATACCGTATAAAGCCGGATGGGACTACTGTAAGCTAAACTGACACATTTTGGCTATAACCTAATAAAACTACTGGAGAACGAGACTTCGTTAAAGTCAAAATCACGGAGCTGCCGGCTTGTTCTATAGCACTCAGTCAGCATCTAACGCTGTCTTGTCGTCTTGTGCGTCTGTCAGAGCTTGTAGCAGTGGAAGGTTGCAGGTAGTGTGCCAGTGTCATATGTCTCATAAGGCCGTGTGGATGGACTGCACAATGTGCACATTGAAATATCCAACATAGGACATAACAGTGAACCAATAGTGTAGGTAGTCTAGGTTACAGCTACACTGTCAAGCGGTTCAATGAGCGGTTTAATATGCATAATGCGCTACTACTCCGATATCGTCGGCCAGTCCCAGTGCGTCTTTCATGTTTTTATTGTGGGGGACAAATACACTTGTTCTAAATATTGAGGGGGACGTGTCCCTTGCATTCCCCCCCAAAACTATACCTATTATATACTGTGTGTATATATACTGGGCTAATTTGGTCTTGCGGACCAAACTCAACGTTTACCTTGTCGATTTTTGTCTAGGGGTCGACTACACTAATCACTAGGCTATCCTTTCCCCATGTTGATTGTTACAATGTCTGCTTTGGGACACTGGAGAAGTTAGCTAAACCTAACAAATGATCATGGTCTTTGTGTGACTTACATGAGTGATAGATGTTTCTAGAGTCGAGGAACAGAACCAGATATTTTTCTCCTTCATATGTTGTGCTCTTACAACCTCCTTGGTAGTTAACATTGACTATATACAATCACCATATGTAGTCCCCCACACATTACCAATGTGACTGTGGTTTGGCATTTTAACAACCCCCCAAGCTGATTTGACCCAGGTATGTTTTATTTTGAACTTCTTTCTCAGTTTAATTGACATTTTTGCAATGAGATGAGCTGCATTATATGGAAATGTTGCTACTTGTGCACATATACTTGATTTGATCTAATAATACAATTAGTTATCTAGTATTAAGCTTGTATACTTTCAACTAGAAGAAATGTCTATACATGCTCATTGCTTTCCATATGATGCTAGTGTAGCGGTGGCCAGCAGGTAGCTGTGCGGTGTTAATCCTCACTCTCCGACACCTCATAGGGCGCTCTGGCGACGCAGGCCAGGGCCAATGGGTTTTTGGCCTGCCTTGAAGGTGCGTTCGCTCTCTGCGTGGGAGATCGGGGTTTGATTCCCTGAGGGGGACGGACGATCTCTGTCACACTAGACAGGAATGTCTTCAGAAATGTGATGTTCTCTTAGCTCTTAACAGCTCTACCATGGTACCGAAATGCAAATTCTTCTGAAATTCTACGCATTGTACACTTGACAAAGCTCAATGATGCATTGGCGTTAGTGGCTTACAGGATGAGACTTAAGAGTTTAACTTATATTTATCCTAAGTATTTCCATTTTGTTTTAACAATGGCAATGAGTTCATCATTAAATAAACAATGTAAGGTCATCTTGGTTTGTTTATTCAGAGGTTTGATTAAATGTCATGATTGAGTGCTTTCTAAAAATGTATTCATTCAATATCTAAATCTTTGTATAAAATCTTTGGAAAAAAAATAGGCTACAATTGTAATTTCTTTATTAACATGCATTCCGTGTTAAATGCACATGTATAACACACTTCTCAAACTTGTCTACGGAATTATATTACACCATATTAAATCTCATATATTACAGTTACAGTAGGGACATTACAATATGTAATAAAGTACAGTATAATACATACAGTAATAGCCTATGAAACATCCTGATTCATAAGATATACTGCATCTTATGTGGGATGATTCAGCTGACTGAATGCAGAAATTCTTCATGATAATGGTCTGTCTTTCCAGTGTTTAGCGTAGGGACAACATCATCACAAACTCTGAATAAAAGGACAATTCCAGTCACTACTTGATACGATACAGGAAACAAGTGAAAACATCAAAAATCTTCCACAGATACAAGTAATAATAATCATAGCATTGCAGTGCACCTACATTCTAAAATCATAGGAATTTTGTCTATGTTCTTGCTTTCATTCTGAATATAGCTAGCTATAGTAAAAAGCCTACTTAGTGATATAGGGCCCTGGTCATTTATTAAGTGATGTTGATGATAATGTTAAAAAGGTAATTGGAGATTATCTGGGGGCCGGTAGAGAAACAACAGTCTTGTTTCAAACACTTGGATGTGAAAACCCCTCCCACACTCTGCACGTGACTGACTGTGTCACCCCAGTACGATGTAGGTCTACATTTCAGCACAACATCCCACAGCTAGTGTGTGTTGTAATCTGAGGTCATGTGTTCTATGTTTTGATGTCCAGACCAGACGCTCTAATTGCTACACTAGTGTGTATGTGTAATTGTCTAAAATCTCCTCATAGACACCTCTTGGTCTCACCTTCAAAGTCAACGCTGCCATCAGAATTAATATCTAATTCTTTCAGGATTTCCTCCAATTCCCCTTTCTTTAGCTTTTCTCCCAGATGGGTCCTCGTTGCCTCTTTCATTTCTTCTTGGCTAATGGCCCCATCACCATCTGTGTCAAACTGACAGGGAGAGGCATAGCTTACATACTGTTAAACATGATTACCTTTTATATAACACCTTTCATAGCAGCTCAAAGTGACAAGGAAAACATTGAATAGAAGAAGAAAACAGAAGAATCAAGATAATAATATTAATAATAATACATTTTATTTGGGACACCTTTCTAAACACTCAAGGACATCTTACATTGCAAATACATTGATATAAAACAGTTGGCTGAAATGTACATAATATAGTTAAAAAATAACATGTGATCTAAGAAATATATAGAAAATAAGCAAAATATACTGTAGGTCAGGTGAGAGTGGAACAAAGGGTCAAAGGTCATAGGCAACTTTGAAGATGTTGGTTTTGAGGAGCTTAGCAAATGAGGTGACCGTGGTGGCATGTTATATGTGCAGGGGAAGTGCGTTCCAGAGTCTGGGGGCAGAGCAGGTGAAGGCCCTTTAACAATGTAATTCGGGGCCCAAGCAGCAAAGCTGCGGGAACCTACTTGTAATTTTACTTTTGTTTTTGGTCTCGGATCATCTAAGAAATATTTTCTCAACAATACACAATGGCAACCATGTTTTTCTACCCTCTGGGATAAACAGTCTGTTTTGGCAGGTATACAATATAAAGGTACAAGACTGGTATTCTGTAATTGGGTAATATCATTCAAATAACTGACCTGTAAAAAGGCTGAATGGAGTTCTTTGAGCCCCAGCATATTAGCAGTCTCGCCCATCATTCTTGGTCCCATCAACTCAATAAAATCCTCAAAGTCCATCAAACCACCCACTGTAACAACATGTACAGTCCAGGCTGCCATTAAACCATGACAGTTATAAATTATAACACACTCATTTATCTGTGTGTTTGTGTTTACTTCTCATCTTGATCTGCTGGACTATTTCAAGAAGCTCCATTTCTGTGGGCATGTATCCCATAGTTCTCATGCATTCAGCCACATCTTTATAGTTCAAGTAGCCATCTTGGTCGTAGTCAAACTCCCTGAAAGCCTCAGACAGCTCTGTTGGGTGTGTACATGTACAGGCACATTTTCCATGGTGTTTCAATGCTCAAATTCTAACTAGGGAGATTCAAATCAATAGTTTAAGAGCTATTTTGTTCCTACTGTATAGCACACTCTAGTGCAGTGTTCCCCAATCCTGATCCTAAAGGCCACTACCCTGCATGTTTTAGATGTCTCCATGCTCCAACACACCCACATGATTGGGGACCACTGCTCTAGTGACTAATACAATAGTAATGTTCACTGCTGAAAAGGCTTTTCATACATTTCAAATCATCAATTATTAATGGAAATTACACTCACCATCCAACTCACCTTGCGACAATTCTCTGTCCTAGAAAGGTGAAAAATATATAAGGAGTAAAATATTGATAAAGATAACATTTCTTTATTGGACTGCATTCTGCATTTTGCTGGATTTCATCTAAATAAAATCCCATTCTTGTAAAAACAGATTTTCTGGATAAAAACATTATTGTAGTTATGCAGTATAGCACCAAACTGACAAACTGTGAGACTGACAAATACATCATATTAAATAATATTCTAGAATTGTATTTTTATGTGATTTTAGAAAACACACAATAAATTATATTTTGCAAGCAGTGCAAAATAAATCAATACAATTTTAAAGATTGTAAAATATAATGTAAAAATGTTGACATTAAGCTTTCAATGTTGTCTTTTGCCCAATGACGCATGGCATTTAACCTAAACTAATTAAGGACCTATTAATTCCACAGTCACACCAGACTTAGCTCTTAAGAAGATTACTGCCTACCCAATCTGTGCCTTAATGTGTACAATGCATGCTCAGTGTGTTTGTACATGTGTGGAAAACACTGCATAGATCATAGGTGAGCAGTAAATAGCCTTACCTGTTCCCAACTTTTTCTAGAAGAAATCTGGTAACTTTATCAAAATAAATAAAATATTTTTAAAGAGGCGTTCAAACAGGCTAAACAAAAGTATAACGTATTATTTCCATTCTAAGTCTATCTTCATAAAATAACTAATTATTTAGCACTGGGTCAGGTAGGCCTACCACCTAGCATCGTAAATAAAATATTGATCTTTGAACAAAAAAAAGTAACAGATTAAATTACAAAATGTTTAGATTTAGAAGTTTCTGTTCCTTTAAACTACTACATACCGCCCCAAAGATAGTGTTGAGCATGGAGTTGTAGACCTTGTTCATGCTTTCTGTATTTTTCTTGGCCTTCTTTGATTTCTTGGATGTATCAGAGATGGAAGACTGTCTAGACATATCAGAATTGGAAGCGCTTCCTTCTAGTCTAAAAAAACACAAAACAAATTCACATAAAATCCCTTCCCACCTGCTTGAACCCCGCTAACTCCTATAACTAACTGTCGAGGTGTCCTTGAGCAAGACACACCTGCTGGTAAGGTATCACCTTGCATGGTTGACACCATGAGTATAAAATGAATGTTTGAATGGGTGAACGTGAGGCAATACTGTACAGCACTCTGTGGCCAGGTTAGAAATGCTCTATATAAATGCAGTCCATTTACCATAACATACCATCCATTTTCCATATATCATATATCAGATGTACAAAATGTATCTTACTCATCTACATCAGTTGACCTCACAGATACAGAAGTGATAGATGTTGTAGAGGAAGGTCTCTCTTCTGCCTTGTCCATGCTTTAAAATACATGGATGCACAACGTTTTATTCCCATATAAAGGACATTTAAGATAGGACATTTTTATGAATGCACTAGATTAAAATTTAGCCTTTTTTCTAGTCCTCAAAATGCACTGCAGTGAAAACATTAGAAAACATACAATAGAGTAAACTAGTCAAATATTGTCTGTATACAAACTATACTGTACATTCATGTACTATACTGATTATTAAGCTTTGATGCCCCTACCTTGTTATTCGATTCATGATTGGTGATGATAAAAAAGTGGAAAGGTATGGCACTCCCAAGGTGGAGTGTAATAGTGACTACATATATTGTTCTGCTGTCTCCTTCCAAGAGGCTTACATGGCAATTAAAAGATTAAAAGGTCATGAAGTTAGCTGTGTGATCTCACTTTAGTCTACAAGTGTTCCACTGCCCCTAGGGGTAGAAATAAGTACTACAGTTCCACATAGTCTTATGAAGCATAAGATACATTTATACAAAAATAGTAAAATGTCTTACATGTTGTGTTACGTAATTTATCAGTATTTTAATGCTTTAAACTTAAACTAACTAAATATAACTTTGTATGTTATTTGTTATAGGCTACTGAAAATAATTACCTATATTGTAAGGATATGTGACTAATGATTGACAGGAGCTCTGCAACAACCTAAGCGTAAACTCTTTCTAAATAAAAACAGTGGCAAATGCAATTGCATGAGGCTGAAATAAAAGTTATACTGGACAATGTAAAAACGATGAAGGGGAACCTAAATAATTGTGTTACGTAATTTATCAGTATTTTAATGCTTTAAACTTAAAC
>JAODOY010083860.1:0-14871 GCA_025399855.1 Forbesichthys papilliferus | reverse complement strand
ATATATCTCTCTAAGGTAGCCTTGATTACTTTCAATGTGTTTACTTATAATTGGGGCTGGGCGATATATCAATATTTTATTTATATCTGTAGATTTTCAAAAGAGATTTAAAATTAGACAATATCGTTTATATCGACAGTTATATTCGCACCTTTTTTCAGAGTAGGCAATGAAAGAGCAGATACTGAGTCACATGCTCGATTTCCGCTTCTGACAAACAGATACAGGGTTTCCACATTTTTCCTCCTCTTGAACATTTAACCCACTTCATAGAAAATACCAATATATATTGTGTATCGGTATTTAAATTAAATTGATCAGGATATGATTTTTGGTCCATATCGCCCAGCCCTACTTACAATGAGTGGCTACCAGCTATTGACAAATGTGCTTATTATAAGTGGCGTTAGCTCCAAGTGTCTTTTAAATGGTGTAAACATGAATGTACATTTAAAACATGACAGGTCTGGATAGATGGCTGGGCTGGGGGCCCATCTGTAGTGACCTCGTTAAGACTACAGGAGGAGCAGGGCCAGTAATTTACAATGGCGATTAATGTCTTGTATAAGCGCAAGGCAAAGAGCGATTACGGAGCATAGAGAAGGAGGTGGGAAGGCGGGAGGTATCTGAGATAAGTACAATGGGAGACACACAGGGAGAGGGGGTGGAGGGCATTAGAAACGTGACCAACAGGAGATAAAAAGAGAAAAGAAAAGTGAATAATAGCATGGGGAAGAGTGCAGGGAGGGAGGGGCGCAGGAGTTGTAGGGGCAGAATACTAAAAGCAAATGAAAGGAGAAACCTTAATAAGGCTTTTACATACAATAATGTCTCGCTCTGAGGGGTCATGTAACAGGTGCACGTGACTTTATTAAGTCAAAGTGGCATCATGGTGGCACAATTGGGGCGTTTCAAAGTAGGGGGTCTTCCACACGATTCGCCCACACAGCTAATGACCAACTTCCTACTAAAAATCTCTCTAAAAAAAAAAAGATTACATGTTTTTTTTTTCTTACACTAAATGTTGTTTATCTTTGTGATTCATTAGATTATAAAACATATTTTTTTGTGGGGGGAGCAATACAGGCTGAAAACCACTGTTCTAGATGACACAAAAATGTAATCTCATCTAGAGTTAATGGTTTCACAATAAATCACAGTAAAAGTCCTGACGATTAGTATTACCATTCTACATTTTTATTAACATTAAACCCATGTTTGATTACCACACTAAAAAAATAAATACCAGCATCAATTCAAGTTAGTAACAGTCTCTAAAGACGCAGGCACAGCATGCAACTGTCTCCGTCAACAAACACATGGATAAGTCAGTAAGACTCATGAGGAGCAGATACATAGATATTTCTTTGTGCTTTTCGATATATTACTTGGTGAATTTATGTATGTGTATAAACAGGTTTTGAAAATTCTCAGCACATTTGAACAATACCATTATAATACTGATCACATTTTTGTCACTATAATTATGACATGAAATGTCCATATTGTTTCATCTCTATTCTCAACTAGCGTTATGTCCACTTAAAATTATTAAGTTGGCGAATAAGAAGTTACAGCACATTCTGAGAGCTCCTACCACATACCTGGTTCTGCCCCATGCCATGGCAAGTGTACAGGATGACATGTTGCCCATCGATCTTGTTATCATTTGGCGGGTTGTAATCAAAGCAGTAGTGGACCATTCCCTTGTTCTTCAGCTAGAAAAACAAAAACATATGTTTAACACAGTGACATAGCTAATCTGTTGCAAAGTGCTTGTGAAAGTGCCTCATTTGGCTTTGCCCACTAATGTCGGCATAGTGTGAAACGACATCAAGGTACACCTTCACCTACAATGGAATATGGTTCGTCCTTTGTTTGAAGGGTCAGCTCTGAGATGTGACAAATGGACTGCACTGCATTTATATAGTGCTTTTCTAACCTTCCGGCCAAACAAAATGGATTTACAGTATTGCCTCACATTCACACGTTCATAAACCAATGGTGATGTCAGATGCAAGGTGCAATTTGACCACCAGGAGCGGCTAGGGTTAGGTGTCTTGCTCTGGGACACCCAACACACTTGGTGAAGAGTTATCGGAGTTCGAACCAGCGACTTCTGCATAACCTCGCCCCACTCTACCCGCTGCCACCCTCAAGCAAAAACAAACAAATAATGAATATACTGTAAACAGAAACACACAACACTAAAGAAAAGGTTAAATATAGTTACACTAAATTAGGTTTCCCCATTGGTGCCACTGAATCATCTTGTAGAAGTTATTAGAAATTAGAAAATATTCCACAAATAAACATGGTCTGGTCCTTCTGTTACGTCGCGTCAGCGAGCCGTTTATGCTGTCATCTGCACTACATCCTACCCCACCGGCAGCGCATAAGAAGCGGAGTGCCTTGTTGTGCTTTTGCTGAGTTTCCATAGCAACATAACAAACAGAAATTATGAGTTCTATCTGATTGGCTGTTGATCACGTTCAGAAGCGTCCCAGAAGCGTCTTGCATCAAAAGTAGAACTGCCACCTATTTTTAGCGGAGCTGAGGCTGGGACGCTTCTGGGACACTTTGGTGGTTCATTTGCATTGACAAGAGCGTGACAGAGACACGCCGGTGGAAAATGGGGGTTAGAAAGAGGAACATTTATTTCTCACCATTCCAAACAGGCCTGGCTGGTCGTGTGGGACATGGAGATCAGGGTAGATATTGTCCAGGTACCACTTGAAGTGCTTACAGCCCAGCTTCTCCCTCAACTTACGCCGCTCCGTCACATCTCCAAATGCCTCCTGGGAACAAATCCCCAAGTCTTAGTTCCTTCTTACCAACGCTGCTGTTGCTGTCCGTCTTTGTGTACTCAATAATATGACGACTTTTCTTACAACATAAATACGTTAATAGAAATCAAGCCAATGAATCACTGAGCATGTCACTGACATGTCAGAAAGGCCTTTCACTATGTCTGGAACTATATGCAACAGCACCACCTTCAGCTCATCCTTAAATATGCACCGTCACACGTTAGAGACCCAGGATCAATGTACCTTTTGTCAACTTTTTAATTGAACACGATTATATTTATTTAATTATCCTTACTTCCCAATGCCATACACACATTATTTACACACAATTTGGTTGTGTAAATACATTTTTCATAAGAACAAAGCCCACACATTCCATCTTCTCTTTCTCATTGGTGATCATAGAGCCAGTGGTTTTGATGGTTAGGGCGGTGGGGGTGGGTTAGGGGATCAGAGCACATCCAGAAAGCATCTGGTGGCCACACCAGCTCAGTAGGGCGGAGGGGCTTGGTAGCAGCCAGACGAATGGCAGTAGCATGCCTGAACGCAGCTCTAATTGGCCTTTCATCAGTTCCTTTGCTCACGAGGAGGAGGAGGAGGAGTCCCAGTGGGAGCAGTCATTCGTCACTGGGAGGGGACGCATTGCTGTGCCCATAGCAGGCAGTGGGAACCAAGTGGAAAACACTGCATAGGCAAGGGGTAAATGAGGCGGTGTAGAGGGGAGTGATAGCCAATCAGCCCTCGTTGGGGGCGGGGCAGGCTCTCTCAACAGGCTCTCAAACTCAAAACAAGTATCTGGTTACAACCACAAAAGACACAGATCAGAACTGTACCTTTAAGCTATGTTTATCTATGACCTTGGTTACAACACAATGTACACACATAAACCGAGCAACAGCAAATCCTAATTAAACAAAGTAACAAGGCTAGTCACAACAATGTACTGCTTGGAGCTGTATAATCAACTGGTGATCATATTCTTTGTGCTGCGGGATAGTCATTAGGCCAGACAGGTAGAGCGAAGGCTCATCTTTTGTATTAAAGCATTGTGTTCCCGACTGCCTGCCCACATCAGTTTAGAAAAGAGGAAAACAAAGAAGAGTTTGTTTGAGACGTGTTCCTTTTGCTTCCGTCGAGCACGGTTGCTCGCAGAGAAGAGCAGGAGGCCATGTGATCCGTGTTTGGGGGATCTTCTGCTCTTAAATACGCCGTCACACCCTGGCCACAGATCGGGAGAGACACCAAAGACTGCACACACACACAGACACACACCCAGTGCATAGGTCTCACCTAGTCAAGGACAGGTGGGGTTACAGAGGCGGTAATCACACACCGGAACGCATGACGGCGTCGCTGGTCACCTAGGGTGTCAGCCCCAATGGCACTCAAACCAGGGGAGCGTTGACGCCGCAGCGAGGAAGTTAATTGTGCACGAGAGGGTGCAACAAGGTGTGCGAGATTCATTTTATTAGCTAGTTAGGTCCGTGGACCGGCACAGCTGTGCTGGGAACACACCGACATCGCATCAACGGTTATACATTACATTGATTGCAGTCGGTATAAGACGGCACGTTCTTTTTGTAAACACTACCTCCGTGCTTACTTACAAGGCGGGCGTGGGGGTTGCGGTGATAGTACATCTCCTTGTATTCGTCCATCCAGACCTCGGCAGCACGCACGCTGTTGGCCAGGGCCTTCGCTCGCGAGTAGGGCGCATTCTTGGGGAAGACATGACCCACATGGGAGCAGGGATGGACCTCCAGGCTGCCCCCACACTGCCAGATCTAAAAACAGGCCCAATGGGAATCAGCAGAAAGGATTTATGGTAATTCACCTCACAGCAGCGGACCAATCAAGAAAGACTAGTTTCTCTTGTTTTCAGGATTAAATTGTCACACAGCAATTAAAAGCATTAACACCCAATATAAGGTGTGTCCAGGAGTGGCTTGGAAACTTAAATCACAAGCACGCAAGCTCACGTGAATTAGGCATGGCTGAAATTCCTCACCCTGAAGGAGAACTCCAGGTTCTCCCCTCCCCACACCTCCATGCCAGTGTCATACGTTCCCAGGTAATGGAAGTAGTTTTTGCCCACTGAAAAAAGCCCCCCTGCCATAGTAGGAGACCTGGCGGGAAACATTTCCATCCACTGATTTAATTGGCCTGTGTCTTATAGTATTAAGCTAATGTAACATGAAGTGAACACACACGACGCTAACACAGGCTTTGAATCCATTCTGTACTTTGCATAGACAAACAAAAGGGTACTGCAGACTATTACAGAGCACCTGATGACGTCGGTGGGCGACTGACGTCGTTTCTGCTCATATTCCGGCACAACGTGCCAGGTGAATACCAAGCGCCAATCAAATCCCCCTATCTGGGGCTCTCCAGGGTTGCCTAAATACTGGAAGGTGTTCCAGTCAATGACGTCAATGATCGGACACACCACGGCCGATGGCTCCTCTTTGATCCTGGAGAGAGAGAGGTGATAGAGAGCTGTCGTTGGCTTGGTTTGGGGGATCTACAACCTCACCTGAAAGCCAAAAGGAAACCCGCATAGATGCTATTCCACCTGATTAGACATTCCAAGGTTAAAAGTTGTTCAGAGATGTCCGGGAACTGCATACTTTCATTCATAACATACATAACGAATGTAAACCTTTACGAAGCCGTTTGGCTAACAAATAAGCTTTTCTGTTGTTTGGAAATTGGGCTGGTTTAGTTCAGTAGTAGCAGAAGACCTTTAGTCAAGACAAGAGTTCTGAATTGACATGATTGAGCTTACTTCCTGAAATAAATATTAAATATAATTCACTAAAGCAATAGTAATATCCCCCATCATATATTCATGGACTACAAATAACTAACTACAAATACCAAAGGAAGAGGTTGTTCTCCCCTCTCTCCCAGGGGAATATCTCACCTGTGGAGTAGGGGCTCCAGCCATCCTTCATGACACTCACAGTGGCAGTCCAGGAAGGTAAGCACATCGCCTGTAGCGATGGATGCACCTAGCAACCGAGCGCGCACAAGCCCCTCCCTCTTGGTGGCCCGGATCAGACGTACTTTTTTCAAACCGGAGATGTAGTTCTCCAATGGCTTCTTCAGATGAGCTGCCAGAAAATTGAACCATTGATTAGCAACTATAGCAACCATGTCCTGATGTATACAGGAATACTTATTGTGTTGGGGTGTGCTCTGATTTGTAACACATGTGTTGGAAAGGAAAGGGGGTAATTACAAGATATAATCATTTTATTATTTTAAATGTTGCATTTACTAAAAATTATATACAGGGGATAGATATATATATATATATATAAAGCTTCCTGCAAAATGAAAGGATGTAATTATAACCCCCAATTCCACGCATACAGTAATCAGACAGAGCCATTTCATATCGTGCCACCGTGAACATGTATGATTAAATAGGCTTCCCTTCCTTACATTTGTTTGTTGATAACATGTTAGCCAAAATCTGGCTATGCAATCATTAAATTGTTGCATGCAGGTTGCTCAACTAAGCGTCATTTGTTATTAACTGAAAGTTCCAGTGCGGACAATTTTACTTAGTGGGCCAACACAATTATTTCTCTCTGCAGCTCCATTATCTGGTCACATACCAGTTTATTTTCATTGAACAATTTGGGGGCGCTGTGGAGTTTCTTTGGGTATGTCAACCGCCATTAAACATTATAGAAAAATAAAAATAAACGTTTTAAACTATGGGCATCACAGGAAATCTAAAATCTTGTAACAGAACGTATTAAAATATCCCAGGACAGTGTTGTTCGCTAGTAAAATGGCAGTCTTAAATTATGGCGTGGAAGCGTTATTTTGAATGTATGAAATGAAGGCTGTTATATTGTTAGCAACCAAAAGTCTGCACAGGTTCCACTTGTCAGGTAGTATATACCCTCAGTTTCTTATAGTCCACTTTTAACTAAAACATTAGTTTTTTTCCATTTGAAAACCAAATACATATATTCTGTGTTAGGATGTGCTTTGAGCCCATGATTCGATCAAACATAATCATTATTAATAACGCGCTGTAAACGGGACATTGAATTGTCTGTTATCATCAGATCAGATCGATACATTTGAATGTAGGCTACAGTAAATTGGCTATATATAAGCGCTCTTTCGACAGTACCGGTATATACTGTAGTGTAGCCTAACAAACATCAAGTAATCATCAAGGAATCGCAATGGGTTTTAATTTCTATTTGTGACGCCAAAGTAGCCTACTCTAACGAGTTACTTTCTCGACCAGGCAACGCTGTAACGTAACAAGTTACTTAATGTCAGTAATCCTGTAATGTAACGAGTTACTTTTAAAAGTAACGTTCCCCAATACTGGTTATGAGACTGCCAGTCAGCCTTTCATCTGGTACCTTGATCACTGTAATCATCCACCAGCACAATCTCATTCAGTAGGATGTCGGGGGAGGTCTCCAGCACGCTGTGGACCGTCCTCAGCAGGGTGGACCAGGCCTCGTTGTAGAAGGCTATGACCACCGAGGTGGTGGGCAAACTGCGGTAGTCGTACTTTAGCTCCTTGCAACTGTGTCATGGGCATGAGGTAGGGTTTAGAGACTCTGCGGTTTAAGTGTTAAGTAAACATTAGGGTGCAAGGATGAAGTATGCCTACATACAGTAGATCTACATACAGTATCTTAAATAAATGTCTGGCTTTATACAGGAAAACACAATTGTATTTTATGTACAACGACTGGCGCAGACATACTTGATGGCACTGATGTACTGATGGCACTTTACTTACAGTGGGTTCCATCTTTCAGGCAGCCTGCGGTGTAGTGACAGTTTATCGCTGACATACGTATTAATCTGGTGCTTCTTGAGGCTTTCTTCTTCTTTTAGCTTCTCTTCGCCTTTCAGATTTAAATTAACAGCTCTCCCCATCTCGCCAGGAGCACTGAGATCCAAGGGAGGTTTCTCGTACACGGGTTTCCTGAGCTGTGCATCGTCTAGCAGTTCATGCGGTTGTTGCGCTCTGGGGACCTCTCGTCGATTTGTCGCGCTTGTGTCTCCCGAGTTATGTTGATATACAACATACACCAGTAAAGACGCCGCGAAAAACAGCAGAAATAACTTCAGTCGGTTCCTTCTTCCGCAAAATGCCATTGTCTTTTTAAACTACTTTTTATTCTCAGTTAAATAAGAAAGCTTTTACTGGAAGTTGGAGTCAATACATTGAAATCATAATAAATCAACACCAAATGCCTTTGCCATTTGGCACGTTTAGAGTTAAAAATGCACTTCTGCATAAAGTGCTAAAAACTTACTGTAGCTCTGTTCTTTAACGGGGTCGGCAACGTGACACCTCGAACAGCCTACTTGAGTGTTGTAGTTGAAGGTGTTAAAGGTATTTGACAACTCGGATTAAGGTACCGTATCCCTGGATTAGGCGTTCACTCACTGGGGTTTGATCGTTACCGGCCGTGAACCGTTAATGCTTCCGTAAATCACGTGCAGTAGGCCACTGTAGTTACAGTAGGCTACTTTGAGGTGAAGTCCATATAAATGTTAATTAACTGAAACCGCAAACACGAGAGTAAGATTGCATTAACTGTTGTCACTTTAACTTCTACAGTTGAACTTATAAAGTTAAAGTTAGTACATTCCCAACAAGTCAGAAGAAGTAATATAATTTTCTTATATTTTTCAAAATAAAGGCACCCACTGCAACACTGTCAGAACGAAATTCTAAATGAACACGGCCTATCCATATTCTTTATGACCTCAGTCCGTGTTATTGTCAACATTTACATTTAGTTTCATAAAAAAAATACGAGTGATATGCATTACTGAATTAGTTAAGTCAATATATATATATATTTTTTATAAAAAAACTTGTACTTTAAAAGTGAAATCCGGAATTTAAATATTCGTGTTCTTTCTGCAGGCTCGTCACGTATAGGGTAAAGTTCAAGCATGTTTTCTGTGTTCTTTTCCCCTGGTGCTGGCCATGGAAGTATTATACATACGTTTATTTTGAAAAACCATCTCTACTATACAATATTTATACATATAATTTGAACGAAGCCTAAAGATAGCATACTATCACTCTATAATTAAGATAATTTCTAAATAAAAAATCCTAGTAAATAAGACAACTATTAAGTTAACATTAAATTAACAGCTTGCTGTGTGTCTAATTTCACGTGATTCAATTGTATGTCTTGTGAATATGAAACGGATATTTAAAAGTTAATTATGACATCCAACAAACTATGCAAATGATGAATAATTAAATTACATTGAAGTCAAGGTGATGAGGGAATTTGAATGGTAGCCATCTGATTAAGTAGGCCTATACACACTTATTGAAATAATGCAACGCACGACAGCATTTTCGTATATGGCCCATTCATATTATGTAGGCTACAACTAAATTAATGATGAAGTGGAATTTTTTCACTGACGATAAACATTATATAGTCTATTATTCTATGTTGGCAATTAAATAAAATGAAACAAAGTCCTAAAGATGTTACACTTATCCGGTAGATGGCGATAAATTACAAAAAAATACAGAAGAACACGTATCAGTTGGACGTATTTTCAACATGAATGATAGGCTATATTAACATAAGCATCGAAATATATATGAACGATAATGATGAGTCAAACAAGGCACTTTTTTTGTTTACTCTCTATGATAATAGGTAAATGTAGACTATCTTGCCCTGTCGTTTATTTAAAATGGTTCTAAATTAAGCAGGGGTACAGTATGGGTACATTTTTTCTCCTACAAGCAGAAATGTATTTAATTAACAATTATTACAATTTCCATTATAGACATTAAATAAGCCTAAACATTCTTGGCCTGAAATGTACTGTAACAAAGATAAAACCAAAAGACAAATTTAGAGTTTTGATATTTTATGTATATACCTACAACCTTTCACATCTTGAAATCCCATTCAAAAATAACCACACCAGCTCTGTTTAACTAATGACATGGTTTTCTTCATATAAAATTAATTCCCTTTGCTTTCTCAGTAGTTTTAAAAGAATACATACAATATGGTAATCAACTTTAGCGAATCAGGATCCTTTTTCCAAAACCCTAACCCTTTTTCCAAAATAATTTACAAAATACAATGGAATGGCTGTCATTTTAATAAGCACCCATCCACTGTCTAGTTTGGACAGCTCACTCAAAGTAGGACCAAAGAGGGGCCAAATTTGATGCTGTGACAACAGACCCAGTCTTTTAGACAAAGCAGCTGATCTTTAGCTTAGTCATTATTGACAGTTGTGACTGCCACCAATGCTCAAATCCCAATAAAGTAATCATATAGAATAATTGAAAATAGGTTATAAAAAAATCCTGAGACAGGCACCTAAAGACCGGTCTTGCAAGAAAGAAAAATGCGTTTACAAATTTAGGTTCTCTGTGGGATGTCACAATGCAAATACTGTAAGGAATGTTATCACTTCAAGTATCTTAGCATTTGTAGATCTTAACAGTTATTTTTGTTTTTTATTAAATTTACTTTTAAACAAATAATGCACCATTGCCACAGAATTGTTGTGAAAATCCTTCATTGTTGTTTTTAAGTGAAAATTGTTTTAGAGCCAAAAGGAGGCCAGCAGTAAATATCCCTGAAAGATACATCTATATTCTATGACAAGTTTAATTCCCTTTGGATAAAAGCAAATGCCAAAATGTATAACTGTACTCTAAACTGTAAAACAAAGGTTGTAAAAAAAGAAAACCAAAAACAAATAACTCCTGGATACACCCTGACTAGTGCTCTGTTGGTCTGCTGGTAAGGAGTATTCAAGGAACATTAACCTAATGTTCAAATATGTTTTTGTATTTGTCACCAGGTTGCCTAACAATATGGTGTGTTTTTACAATGCAACCCCTCAATAAAGCTGCAAATATCCTATGCATAAGATATACCACACACTCCTATTGTTCAATGACTAGATAACCTTGGGGAGATGTACAATTCCCCATTGCTATGATTGATATGCAGAGCATTACAAAATAAATACATTTGACTGGCAGTGGCACATTTAATATAGGCACATACAACAAGGCTGACCACCTTAAAAAGGCACAGTGATAAACATTTGTATCTGTAATGTTACAGCACAGGGAAGACTACACTAGTGTAGCACATTCTCTACCTCTTAATAAATCCCCTTTGTGAAGGGATGAGAGGGCACTAGGTAGAAATGCTTAAGAAAAAAAAAGTATATTGTTTTGACACCCCCGCTGTGCCATATCTCTGAACAGAGCAGGCTGATACAGTATCACACACCATACAGTATCTGGGAGTAAACGCCTGCAAGAGACACATGCTCTACTCTACTGTATTTAAACCACGATTGACTTACAATACCAAAGCATTACACACTAGAGTAAAATTATGTAGTGCAAAATCATTGTTTTATTAATTATTTATATTCTATCATTTTTAACTTCAAAAGGCGTGCGCAGGGTTGCAGTATACTTGCAGAGGCACTTGGGTGAAAGCACAGTGGTTCATCATTAAATGTAAACCTTTAGGTTTAGCTTGGCCATCACCAATCCCTGACATGAAAGTCTTCCCCACTCTGCCACAGTTGTCCCTTTCCATCCCTTCTTATTGCGACTGGAATGTACGGAATTTATCAAACACGTTGAATTGGTCCAATTATCGGGGTCTAGAGTGGCTTTTAGAGGCTTTTCATTCGCATACAAATTTAATATGGCTTGAGAGGGTGTGAGAAGGCGATATGAGCGTCAGGGGGAAAATGTCCGCCTACAAAAGAAGGCCACTTGAGGGCGCCCCTCTAACCGTATAACCCCCTCTACCACTCAAACTTCCACTGTTGGTTTCTGTCTCCTGGGGTGCAGGGCCTCATCTGGGCGTCAGTGCGTCCCTCCGCTGTCCTGTAGGCTGTGACACACAGGTCAGCGTGGGGGTGGTAGATGGTCCCGCCCTGGAAGACAACAAGAAGAGAAGGGAACGCCGGCGGTTGTGCGATTCATTTTTTATTTTTTTTTACACCGCTAGTTTTGTTGCACTGCGCACACACCCTGCACATGTTCGAGTGTACGGTTAATGAATAGGTGTGTGTGTTTGTCTGCCTCTTACGTCTTTGAACTCCCAGATGACGTTCGGGGGTTTGGGGTCGTTGTCACGAGGACAGTGTCTCATCGCGATGTAGGTCTGTCCGTCCGGTACTTCGGCACAAATCTCTGTGATAGAATTGAAACGGATCTCCTTGCCCGATGTATACTCAAAGTACTGGTGCGGGATAAAGACATAGCAAATTAGGTTCATTATACATCATTTGAGATAAAAATTTAAAAAATGATGTAATCATGAAATAGAAGACATCAATAATTGTTATTGCTGTACATTTGCATTTGGGATATGGAGGAAGCAGAATTAATTTAGAGAAACAACCTATTCCATTATCTTTGAGTTACTTGGGTTGGTGGCTGACACCCAGACCCCAACATACCCTTCATGAACAAGGTCAGGCGTCGTCTCTTCCTACTGGGCGTAGACCTCTGGTTCATTTTGAAACTATTGGACAGCCTTTAACCAATCAGCATTGCTACAGCAGTTCTGGCCGCCTCGTCTAGCTCTACCACCATTTCGAAGCACGCTTGACTTAAATGTGAATTCACCAACCGACCTTGATTGGGTCGCCCAGCAGGGTGGCTGTGAAAACGCTAATGCGACCAGGGTTATCTCATCTCTGCGAAATAAGATTGAGCTGAGAACAATAGTCGGCCGGAGCCAGGCTAGCTGACTATGATGCAATTGTGTACAGCACTTTGGGTGGCTGGAAGGTTGGACAAGTTCGATATAAATCAATGTACTTATCAGTCAAGTAATTCAGTCAATACCTAAATCCTCCTGCTTTATTCACTGGGTGTTTGAAGAACGTGACAAAGCATGCTAGCGATTGTAATATCCTACTAGGATTATACAAGATCGCCGTTGTCCACTTGTGCAGTAAGGTCTGGTCAGCGTTGTGTGGCATGTGGGTGTCCATGTCATTTCAGCAGAGAAAAGTAAAAGAAGCTCCCTGGCTTGACCTTTAAACGGAAGGTCGGGTAATCAATCTTCATACTTCCCTGTCCTTCTCTTCGCGTGTCATACATCATTCAGGGGAGCAGCGGGGCTCGCAATGGTCCTTTTCTAATAAAAAGGAGCCGCTCGGGGGGCCCCTGGGGTCTGGCTTCAAGATGCCATTTACCCAGCCTGTTGCCGTCCTGCCTGTGAGGCTAGAGGCTCATGTATCTTTTACATGGAGCCAGGTTAGGCCGGGGAAGGGAAGGGGGGGGGAAGGGATGGGGGGGCAGCGAGGGAGAAGGTGGGATGAGAGGTGGGAGTTATCCCGTTTCAGCGGTGGAAACTGTGGAAAACGGACACCTAATGCTCCGCACCACTGGAGGTAGTCTGAGATATAAAGGCCTGAGAGGTGTGCCGCGTATTGTGTCACGCATTCAGAACACATCATCCTCACAGGCTTCCGCTCCGAACATCAACGGTGGAGGCTAACGAGCCCTAACGTACTGTACCGGTGCTTGAGGGGTTGGTGAGGTGCTGCTGCGACTGGAAGAGCATTGTGTGCTCCCACAACTCAAGGAGTTTGGTTTTGCCGTGTGTTGTCTCTCAAAACATATGCATGTAATGTGTCCGCTACAGCAGAGAGATGGCTCTGCCTCTAATTTGATTTATTTCCATGTATAACCTGGAATGGAATTACAAATGTTTTAAAGTAACGTACAATCTATGCTGCATATGACAGAGCTAACGTTTCCCCAGGGAAATATCTGATGGGAATACACCCAAGGCAGCTCAATAGATAGCGCTGGCATATTCACCAGCATCCTCTACAGGAGGCATTGTGAGCCAGAGAGAATGGCCAGCCTACATAGCGCTGGGAGAGAGAGAGAGAGAGCAAAGCAGACTCAACAAGGTGTGAAACAGGCAACGTGCCTGGTTGCCTCCCTGGCCGTGGCAACCGAACAGGGAGAGGTGGGCTCCAGTGGGACTGTGTTCAGGGGCGTTGTAGTCCAGGCATTCTGACTGGATCCCAGCACTTCGCACCTGGAAAGGAGGTCAGTTATCAGTGACGCGGGACAAAATGTTCCAGCTGTAAGCGATGAGTGTGAGAGCAAAATAGCAAAGCACAGTGGTCTCAAAGTAACGGCCAACCGACATCCAGATAGCAAACACTCACAGCCCCGTGCCAGCCTTCGCGGTCCTCCGGGACATGCAGATCAGGGTAAATATTATTCAGGTACCAGTCGAAACTCTTGCACTTGAGCCTGTCTCTGAGCAGGATCCTGTCGGAGATATCCCCATACGTTTCCTGTGAACAAAAGGAGAGATTACATTAGGAGCTTCTCCCTGCATGGGAGACTTGTGTTTATATTTAAAAGAAAGCATACAGCTTGCCAATGTGTTTGCATTGAAAACACATGCCGTCTTATCATTTAAGTTAATATTGAAACACAGTCTACATCCTGGAACCCACAGTTAAATCCAGCATTGATAAGACCACACCCCTGGGCTCAGCAACATATCACAACATACATAATAGGCTAGTTGTACAGTACTGTACATAGCAATGTTTGCCTAATTTGTTCACACCACCTTTGGCAGCTTAAAGCAAACATACAGGCACACCCAATTGATCTGCCTACAAGATAACCACAGTTAAACTATACCTTCACCTTAGTTGTTCCTTTTGGGAGGACCTTAAGATTGTTATAGCACCACCATGTGGTGCACAACATGTACAATATTGTGCACATTCTTTGGCAGCCTTTGGATAAAGGTGTCTCCTAAATGCTATAAAAATACCTGCAGTATTTTCATAGTTTGGTACAAAATATGAAAATAACACAGAGGTGGGAATCTGGAAATGGAAAACACATCACTGATGCCTAGCATGTATTTAAGATGGAAAATTTGACATTTTATTGTATTTACTTTATATATATCAATCAATCAATCAATCTTTATTTATATAGCACTTTTCATACAAATTCATGTAACACAAAGTGCTT
>JAODOY010083859.1:0-10497 GCA_025399855.1 Forbesichthys papilliferus | reverse complement strand
ACTTATACAGAGGCAGGGGCTCCCAACCAGAGCAGATAATAGGCTTATACAGAGGCAGGGGCTCCCAACCAGAGCAGATAATAGACTTACAGAGGCAGGGGCTCCCAACCAGAGCAGATAATAGGCTTATACAGAGGCAGGGGCTACCAACCAGAGCAGATAATAGGCTTATACAGAGGCAGGGGCTACCAACCAGAGCAGATAATAGGCATATACAGAGGCAGGGGCTGTAGGCACCTTCCTACTTTAATTTCCTGGAAGTGTCTTGAGTTGCAACCATGATAATAATGTGTGTGTGTGTGCTACAGCTGCTGTGCCCCAAGTGTGGCTCCAAGCTGGGCTCCTTCAACTGGTGTGGGAGCCAGTGCTCCTGCGGTCGCTGGGTGGCCCCGTCCTTCCAGTTGCATCGCAACAGAGTGGACGAGATACGGCAGCTCGCCCTGCCCAAGTGACCCACCCCACCAGCCCACCGACGACACCATACGCAAACTGGGTATTTTTCCACTGGTCTTTTCCACTTGTCTAACAGACTTTAAATCCATATCTAAGATGAGGTTTTTTCTTCTTCAATTTCAATGCTGACTGTTTAAAAGTAATTGGAAGGTTCCGTGCAGTAAAACACAATGAATGTACAGTATATTCAAACGGCGGTGAATACTAGACATGGTATGATGTTGCACATCTTTCTGTCTTCAGATGATGATGGAATGTATTTGCCAAAAAGAATTTAAATAAAAGAATTGAATAATGTTAAATGTCATTATTATGATATCCATTAATCTGGTGTACTGTATTTGAGAAATCTGGACACTTTTATAAACAAAATATTGTAAATAAAAATGATTTTGATGAATAGAAAGTATTTTCCTATTTATTAAATCATTGGAATTTATTTTTTCGGGTTTAGCTACTTCCACCCAACACACACACGTCATCTTAAGAACCGCCTGGATTAGTTTACTGCCTTTACTAAGTATATTATGTTATATTGTTATAGGTTATATTGATATAGGTCATGTAGATTAATATAAAATAGTGGTTAGTGGTCCCAAAGCCAGCCATGTTATTTTTCTTTTGCATACTTCATATCTAATATGTTGTCTACTTATGATGTATAATGCTTATATATCTATATTATAACGTAATACCATTTGCGATCTTTCCATAAAAAGTAAGCTGTTCCCTTTGCTGGGCATTAGGGGTCAGTAGAGACTGGTGCCTGTTTGAATCAATCTACAGACAGCTGCTGGTAAATGCATAGACAGAGCCAAGCATGGTCTCTATTAGGACGCAATGACTCCATGACACTTCTGTAGCAGGCAACCATCATGACGATCTGTTATTAATGCAGCTAGCAATTGTAATGGCATTTACATCTCTTCTTGTGTGTGTGAGAGAGACCATACTTTAATGCATGTATGCCTCCTCTAAGTCATGATCTTTCCTAAGGACCTCACAACTTAAACACACAGAGAGGCTTATCCCAGATGGGAGTTTGTGTCTTGGAGACCAGACAAACCATAACTTCTTGGAGTGTGTGTGTGCGTGCGTGTGTGCATGTATATGTGACTGTTAGAATGGTCCCTGTCAGTATTGGGGTTTTCATGAGCTGTGGAATGTCATCACACTAGGCCTGAGGTGCAAATCCACATTGCGATTTTGCTTAAAATCCAAATTAATATCATGACATCTTCAGGCTGCCAGTTGTAAATACCACTTATCCTCAATAACATCACATTCTTTCTATGCAATACCCTTTGATGGCTTGCATATGCTAATAGCATGCTTGCAAGACATTTGACTGCATTTCCTGTTTACTGTTGGTTTTTGTGGTCTCTATCATGGTCTCCAAAGCATGTTCTGTTCATCAGAACAGATTAGACCTACATGTACATGAAGTCGATAACATAATGTAAGGCTGCAATTAAAGTTAAGAGCTAACTCATAACACTGCAAATGTCTTGAAGATGTTTTGTACCAAAAAGTGTTAATACAATAAATAAATATGTATTATTGGTTGGTTTCACAGGCATGGATTAAGGCTAGTCCAAGACTAAAACAAAAATTAAATGAAGATCTCCATTGGAAAAGGATCTTAGTCTAGGACTAGGCTTAATCCATGTCTGTGAAACTGGACATATATTACATATTTTTTAAGCCATGCTATATATGTGTGTATAACACAGGTCACCAAATAACTGCCTGTAGACCTGTGGGTTCAACCCACAGGTCTACAGGCAGTTATTAGGCATATTCAGCTGTTATCCTGGTGTAAATACTCAAATAAGGCTCTAAGGGGATCCCTAAAATATTCTATTCAGATTATATTAAGTAATATAATGACTAACTAACTAGCTGTATGCACTGTATGTATATACAGTATATCTGAATAAACAGCATAGGGAGAGCATGTTTGCATTCTGCATTCTTATACTGCATACTTATTTGTTTGGAGTATCTATTGCACCATATACTGTATTCATCCACATCCAGGCTTCAGGTCGGAAAGAGAGGCAGGCAGGGAATAGCTTGCTAGCCACTTCTGTGTGATGTGGCACATGGAGAAACCCAGAGCACACTGCCTCGAGACACTGTTGGAGCATATCTGTGACTGGTTAAAGCCTGCTGTGGTGGCTCTGGCTTGCAGGGACCATAAACCCACTGGCCCTGAATGGAAACTGGACTGAGTAAATGAGAGAGAGGGATAGAGAGAGATGGAGAGAAAAAAAGAGAGGGAGAGGGTTTTTACATAAGGTGAAGTGAAGATGTGTTGAGTGGTTTTTGGATTCCAAGAATCTGGAATGTGGGACAGAACCAACCTACCTACAGTAGCTGTTTGTGTGCGTGCTTGAGTGCTTAAGTGTGTGTGTGTGCGTGTGCATGTGTGTGCTTGAGTGCGTGTGCGTGCGTGCGTGCTTGAGTGTGTTTGCGTGTATTTGTGCGTGCGTGCTTAAGTGTGTGTGTGCATTGTTCTTGAGTGTGAGTGTGTGTGTGCGTGTATTTGTGCGTGCTTGCTTAAATTTGTGTGTGTGTGTGCATGTTTGTGCTTGAGTGCTTGAGTGTGTGTGTGCATGTGCATGTGTGTGCTTGAGTGTGTGTGCTTGAGTGTGTGCCAGCTCATGACATCAGAATACTTTCCATTTAGGTGTCCATAAGGTCTGTGTTTGAGTTTGTAAACTTTTGTTAAGTTTGTTAAAATTCTGTATTTATCAGAATGATTGACCGGCATTTGTTGTTCCTGTGGGGCTTGGGTTAGAGTTGAATGTGGTCTTGGCCCATTATAACCCCTTAATGTTTAGCATAGTATACCATCGGGTGCTAATGTTCAGAAATGTCTAATTCTGTAGTATAATGTAATGGGAATGATTAGTGGCGTTGTGGTGAGAGTTCAAATCTGGCCTTCCATATATTCCCTTTAATGGTTTATTCCTCTGTAGGGTTAGGAGCCTTAGATGCACAATATATTTTATTAGTCCCAGTGTGAAGTTATTTTTCCATCCTCTAGTGGTGCAACCCCATGGTCCCTGGATTCTGACTCTCTGATACTGTTCATAATCTGGTGTCTATGAGCAACAGTCATAGATTAAACACTGTTTTGTGCTATTTTGTGATATTTAATAGACCAAATGTATAATAAAGTTACATATTAGATTATAGAATGAAGGCAGGGTGGAAATCTAGGTTGCTATTTAAAATAGCAAACGTTACAGTTACTGGTACGAATCATTTTCATTGGAAATAGTTGTTGAAAAACAATTCTCAATTGGTATTTCTGTAGTTCATTGCTTGCAAGCCAATTCGCATATATAGGGCTGGGCTTCTAGCAACTAAACTAACACAATGTTAAAGAAAAATAGACGAAAAAAATAAAATATTAAAAAATAACGTAGGCTAATTCGAACATGTTGAATCACAATATTGAGGTATTACCATAATCCCCTCGAAAGCATCTTGGAACCTGTCTTGAGGGTGCCGACATTGAGAACCACCACATACGTCTGTTTCTCAACTTGCTGTAGACAAAGTAACTAACCAGATGCTATCATGTGCCGCCTGCAAGAGCCATTAAGTCTTTCAGACGTCTATGTTCGCTTCCCGTCTCATCGCTCATATTTACGTCCCCTCTGAAACCTCGCCCCGCCACCAACCGTCTTTCTCTCTCGTCCCACCCTACCACCGTCCACTCGCTGCGGCTGCTGCTGCGTATATTTTACGTTCGACGAACTGAAGCAGTGGTGTGGGACCAACATGTCAGTTTAAATAACAGGGAGGGGTAGTGTTTTGAGTTGGACAACTGTAAACGGCTTAATAAAAAAAACTAAACTATTGTTTGTGGTCTGTCACGCCCACGAAACGCGGTGAATGTTGTCGAGACTTGAGAGCATATGGCTTATTATAATGTCAGTGGTTGAGAGTGAGATCAAGAACGTGTTTTTGCCCCCGTGTAGGAAAGTCATCAGTCAGTTCAAAAGAAGTTCACTAAAGAATGTAGCAAACATTCAATCAACAATGCAAATGTTCTCAAATATAAATATCAAATCGTCCCGTAATTTTCCAAATGCACCTAAATGTTTCAATTTGAAGTGCTTCCCATTTCATCCCAGGGGTGGATCAATCAGGATGGAGACGTATCCGCATGCAATAATGGGCTTGAGGGTCTTGGAAGACCTGGGTTTGAATCTGCCCCAAGGACATTTCCCAATTCTCCCAATATATCCTTTCCTGACCTATAAGGACATCATAATTAATTGATGCTCTCAAAGTTGTTGCTAGATGTAGCAAATGTATGTGAACAACGTAGAAGTTGATTGGGTAAGCAGGTTATGGGCGTGGTAAACTAATCAGAGCCCCACCAATGGCATAACCATCAAATGATATGGATATCACACACTAATATTACATTTGTCCTCACAGAGACCTCTTCATTGGCCACTGGAGAGGCATCTGTCCCACTCTGACAGCTGTATGCAGCCCTACAGCGCTTGTCTATAGTCCCGTGAGCTTCTTTGTGAAGCCTTCAAGACTGACCGCTACATAAGGAACCAATTACTTCTCCCATGGTCTCTCCTCCCACGCTCCCGTGGTCATTTGTTTCACCAAGAGAAATGTGTATCTTGCTAGGCCTTCGTTTTAAATAAGAATTAGTTCTTAACTGTTTTTCAGAGTAAAACAAAGGTCAACTTCAGGAGATAACCTCGCCTGAAGAGTTCAGAAGCAAAAATCGCCAAGTACGTCTGACAAAAACAAACTATTAGCAATTTAAAATAGCAATATTTATTAGGTTTCTATATATGGGTTCACTAATTTCACCTTTATTGCAATGAACAGGTTATTTTTCACTGAATACATTCATATTTTACAGACTGTAACTCATTTTTTTTATATTATATATTTTAAAACGTTTTTTGGCAACTGAACATTTCCCTTTTATTCCAGTGCCTTGCTAATATGAGAGCCATTCTCTCTACCGCCTGTTACTGACCCTCCCTGTTCTGATTTGCTTGTTTGTTTTTGCGTTTTAAGCGCGTTTCTTTGAATGCAAAGTTTTAAACCAGACAGCTGTTATGTGTGTGTGTTGTGCATGTGCTCGTGTACGTGCGTGTGTGTGTTTATGCGTGCGTTCTGAAACAACACAGTCTACCGTATGTTTATCATCCCATAACATCCATCGACAGCTTCCATGACTGCGTCTAAACAAGACGAAATATGTAATGTGCGGTTCCCCGGCCAGTTTGTGTGCATGTGACAGTGTGTGTATGTTTCTGTCACACGCACGCACACACGCACGCACATGCACACACACACGCACTCATACAAACGCTTAATTGTTGGTCTGTCCATCTGATGTAGAGGTGCTGTGAATGGGCTTTTTCTTCTGTGGACATTAGAAGGCAGTTGCCACACACGAACGCACACACACACACACACACACCACTAGTATGACCACATACACACACACAGAGACACACGACACACACACCCAGGTTACATAACACCTGATGTCATTTGTAGAATTCCCTGCACTTTGCCAGAGGTTTGTGTGTATTAGATCATGACTGTAATGTAAGAGTGATCAGATGGTTATTCCATTCATTATGCCCAGTCATCATACTCAAATCTCTGCTAAACTACCCTTCTAACATCACTGTACATTATTACAGTAGGTCATTTTTAAATCAAACAACGAATCAACCTAGATTACTCAAGTTAGCAGACAGACTAGCATGCTAGCAGACAAGCTGTAGCGTGCTAGCAGACAGACTAGCGTGCTAGCAGACAGACTCTAACATGCTAGCAGACAGGCTGTAACATGCTAGCAGACAGGCTGTAACGTGCTAGCAGACACTCTAACATGCTAGCAGACAAACTGTAGCATGCTAGCAGACAGGCTGTAGCATGCTAGCAGACAGGCTGGCGCCATCTTCGTGCCTACACTAGCACGATGACGATTAATATTAAATGACTCTATGTTGGATGTATTTTATGGTCAGCTGTCCAACACAGACCCGCCCCTGGGCGTGGCTAACTCGCTGCTGGCCAAATGTCAACTCCAGTCACCATCTGGTTGTTGGCTGGAGCTCATTTTCCACCCTGTGCAGACATGCTGGGATGCTCTACCGAGCCTGCAGCTTCTAGGAAATCCAAATCAAATGCAGAAGTAATGTTTACGGGCCTGCACACTGAAAGGCAAGCAAAGAGGGGATGAGGCTGACTCAAGACTGTTAAGGCAATAATATGAATGGTGGAATAAATATCAAATGTCTTTTGGTAAAAATTTCAAGTCATCTCATTATTTTAATAAAACGTTTGTATTGTTACAGCATACTGTAAACAAGAACAATTCTCGCAATTGTTTTACAAAAGTAGTTGAAACTAACTTTGTCGTGTTGGATTAATGCATCCAGCTAAGCAGACATACAGTAAATACATACAGAATAAACGTTTTAATAAATCCTAACAGGTTTATGCAACATCGAATTTTAAAGGAATGTTCAAATGTATCAGCAATCGTAGCAAAAAACATACAAAATACAGTATATGACAGAATTTTAAAGAAATATTCTAATGTATCAGCAATTGTAGCAATGTGGAGCAATCTGAAATGCACCTCTCACACCTCCAGTGATTGTGTTTTAACTTGAAACTGGTGTTAACTTGATTGGCCAAAATGTTTTCAACAATTACCCTTTGGTTGGAACCAGCATTTCAAACATGTCTAGTGTAGTTAATGCTAATGTTGAGCCAGACTGCCTGTGCTAACGATAAGTGGATCTCTGTGACTTCAAATGCATCTCAAATACTTTAGGCACTGGGTCATGGAAGATCATCGTCATGGAAAGACCAGTTATTTTTCTAGCAGAGAATATAGCAGGTTTGATTCATATAATACTGGAATAATAAATGTTTTTACTGAAATACCGGAAGAAAGAATAAGAATACTGAAAAAAATACATATGTAAAAATGTTTAATGAGATGTGTAATATGACTTGAGTCATATTACACATATATCCTGTATTTGTATACGTAACATCTAGAAAACAAAACAAGATGGACCTAAGATAAAAGTCTACTGGTTCTACCTTAAATAAGCATCTCAGAGCTTTGCTCTGGGGTTTTACGCTACACAATGCCATAAATGTTTCTACAGTCATCATACAGTAGCTCACTTAAGGCACACAGTATCTATTGACCTGATCTGAGCCATCCCTGGCATTTACCATATACTGGAGGAGGACAGCGGACACCATCTGACTAGACTGATCAACAGTCATCCAGATAATACAAAAATATTCAAACTAAATGAGCCGCTGGAACTTGAACCATTGTGTTTTTGGTCCTGCGTCATCCTGTGTAAATCTACGGTGTCAGGTTCTACGAAGCCAGAGGTTTTCAAAGTAGGACGTCCAAGAAGGCTCCAAACTGCTTCAGGAGAGGCTCGGTGAATGGCAGTGAAAAGGAGATAGTGTAACAATAGAGTGCAACAGTGGCCTTTTTGTTCATTTTTACACCATTATAATAGTGCAATATAATAGTTTTCCTATTATTTATACTATTAACATCAACAATCGTACATTTAAGTACTCTCGCAGTAACTCACTAGTTGACATGACTTTCATGCGGTTTAAAAAATGTCCATAGAAACCATGAGGGCCCAACTTGAAACAAATGGATCTTGCCAGATCAGGATAGTATCACAAGACTAGCAAGCGCCACCAATCAGAAACTTCACTGTTACACTTGAGAATTTTGGGTACTGTAGAAATATATCATGTTTAATATTAATACAAGGTTGATGTACAGACTTGTGGCTTCTATAGGAGCTTACAGCATCGCTTCACAATCTCATAGCTGGTTGGCTTGGTTCCAGGCTTTATATAATGTGTCTCTATATCTAATTTTCTAGCCTCGCGAGATAAGGATGGTCTTGCGAGGCTAGAAAATTCGTATTCAGCTTCAGCTTCAGTTTAATTTCACCGTGAGAATCAGTCTGAAAAGCCTCGGAATCATTTTGAATGTGTCCGAGTAGCAACTGAACTTTCTAATCAGTTTATAGTTATACGGGCGTGGCTTTCCAATCAGTGTCGTGTTTATAGACATACGGGTGTGGTTTAGGTGTGCCGACAGCGTAAACGACCAGATGGTTCATCCAATCAACTGCCAAGTGTTTATTTCAAAGTACAGCCATTCACAAACATTTTCAATGTACGGCTCCCCAGATGGACGTGTGAGAACAATCCATCTGGCATGTCAGGTTATAATGTGTCTGTATATAAGGATTTTCCAAAAATTCTATGGGAAAACTGTAAGGGAAATGTGTTTTTGGCACCACACTGATCTGGATGAAGCAGCCCGAGATCCAGCAGTTTTGCACCGAGCTTTGTCCAAGACTCAGATTGTCCACCCCTACAGACTCAGCTTTTGAAAACCCCGGTTAACTAATCGGATCTTCCCCGCCTCTAGTAGGTGAAGACGATGTCGTAGCTCAGGCTAACGCTACGCTAGTAGGCGAAGATGACATCGTACGTCAGCTGGCGGCCGGCGTCCCAGGCATACAGCTTGCGGTCCAGCGGGCAGTAGGCCAGCTGCGCCGTGCGGCCGCTTGTGCCGGCCAACGCCAGTGAGGGCACGGTGTGTGTGAGCGTGTGCGTATCAAAGGCATACGTCACGTTCCCGCGGGCGCTGTCACTGCCGTCCAGGGCGTACAGCACGCCGCACACCAGAAAACTGTCGCCGTAGCGACCGCGCCTCAGGCCTGTGCGGAAGCTGCGCAGTGGCGCCAGGTCGCTGGGCCTCAGCTGCACCAGCAGGGTGACCTCTTGGTGGAAGCCCTCTGCATCCAGCGCCGGGTACAGCAGCCACAGGCCCGACTCGTCCACTGCAAACTCCACCTGGAACACGGAACCCGTCAGCACACGTGCTAGGCTAACATGTGCTAACATGTGACAAAGTATGCTAACAAGAGCTAAAGTATGCTAATGGTACGGTAACGTATGGTAGAGAATGATAACAGAAGCCAATGTACGCTAACATTTGGTAGAATATGGTAACAGAAGCTAATGTACGCTAACGTTTGGTAAAATATGCTAACAAGAGCTAAAGTATGCTAACGGTACGGTAACGTGTGGTAAAGTATGGTAACAGAAGCTTATGTATGCTAATGTTTGGTAAAGTATGCTATCAGAAGCGCACATATGCTAACGTATGGTAAAGTATGCTAATGGAAGCTGATGTATTCTTGCAGCTGGTTTCACACCAACAACAATGATATCACAAATTACACATAGCTAATTCAGGAAGGTAATTTCATACAGTACATTGTGCAAGTATGCAAAATTAAAATTGAAAGTTATTTAAAGGGATGACCCACAATGGAATAAAAGAAACACGGTGTCTTTAATGCTGCGTCCCAGACATATCGGAAATAGAGAAATTCTAGAAAAGTACTTTACTTTAGTAGTAGTCAGGTCTTGCAGAATTTAGTTTGCAACTCTCAATTCAATTGTCAGCCAGTTACAGAAACCAGTGGCCAAAAATGGTACTAAAACACATTGCATTGTAACACAGCCATGTCATAGAGCTCAGAACTTGAACAGATGTTTCTCCACTCTCTTCAATGTTTCTCCACTGTCTTTATGATTCTCCACTCTACTTTATAACGCTGACCATGCACTTCCCAAGTTGTAAATCATTTTCATAAGATGCCAATGGCCAAATAAGTACTGATTTTCTCTATGAGAAAAACGTATGACATTGTTAGCAAACATCATATAAATTACAAATGAAGATTTGACCATATCTGAGATGTATATAAAATGTTCAATTTATTTGCCCATACACCATTCTGTGAGCAGCAACGACACACCGGTACAGTATGTATCCTACGTGTTTACGTCAAAACACGCGCACACCCACACACACAAGCAAACGCATTCGCACGGATGGAACTACACCCACCCACACACCCGACCACCCCCCCCCCCACACACACACACACA
>JAODOY010083858.1:0-14872 GCA_025399855.1 Forbesichthys papilliferus | reverse complement strand
ACACACACACACACTCTCTCTCTCTCTCTCTCTCTCTCTCTCTCTCTCTCTCTCTCTCTCTCTCTCTCTCTCTCTCTTCTCACATTTCCAGCGCTATTGCTGCCTCATTCCTCTTTCGCTCCCCGTCCCGTGGAACACGTGTTGGAAATGTAGTCACTTCTAGAGAGCCTGTCAGGCTAGTTGGTCCGCGAGACAGGAGTCAATCACTGTCAAAAACATTAGTTGCTCGCTAATTCATCCATTTGCCCGACCGCTCATTCTCCTGTTGTCTCAGTCTCTGGTTGTGGTCTGTGTGACGTCTGTTTTTCTGAGCTACTAGATACAAGATGCTCTTCCATCGCTGTGTCCAACATCATCATCCTCTATTGTTTTATCTTAATCAATGTCTCCTCCTTGAATTCCCCTTTCCTGTCCATATGATTTGAGAGCAACCCGACTTGTTTCTCCCTCCTGCCCTCTCTCTTGATAGTACGTTGCAGCCTGCTCCAAAAAACGAAGTGTCTAAAAACACTCACCTACTAATTATTTGTGGATGTGTGCGTACTGTATGTATATAGGGGTGACTGGTGACACCGGTCACTGCCCACTGCCCAGTACACTGGTGCTATTGAAGATGCAACAACTCTATTTTTAGAAGACAGAGGTGATAGTGGTCGACCTTTTAGTGTGTGTGTCGGGGGGTGTGTGTGTGTACGATTGTGTCCTTCCATTTAGAGGACAGTAATAGTTTACAAAGGATATATACTGTACATAATAACATATACTAATAGCGTGGGAGAGTTATAAAAGCATTGCTTCTTGAACAATCTCTGAGAGTTGTGTGCATTGCGTTGAGTTGTGTAAACTACTCTGTTTGGTAAAGCAAATATAATTGGTGGAATTTCAGCTTTTGGATCCAATTATAATGTAATTATGTCAGCCATTTTAGATAACATAATAAATGTTTCTTAATAAAAAAAAACCCCTAGAACATCAAACTAGAAAGTCACATATTTTCCCACACAACATATACTGAGCTTGAGAAAATGGATTTAACAGCTATGAATACTCTCTCTAACATTTAAAGCCACAAAGTACTGTAGAAAGTAAAAATGGTAGCATGTATGCTACTGTATCATAGCAACACCCACAGTAGGTAAGTGCAAAGCTGACTATATCTGTAATGTCAGGGTCTGTGGGCCATTGGGGTTGCTTATAGGTACTGTACTCAATTTATCCTGTTTGGTGGTACAATCACTGCTATTACAGTAGCGATATATATGTTACTGTATGTTGCAAAACAGATATCGCTACATGTACACAACGCCTGATGGAATTTGTCCATGTGTGTTACACCTTGACACAGTATAGTAAGGCCTGAAAGCAGCTTTATCCCAGTCAAGTAAATAAATAAATAAAGTATAATCAGTCCTGATGGTCATAAACTTGCTGGTGTATGACCTGTTTGTTTACATGTACGGCGAAGTAGCTTCAAATAGAATAACCTGCTAAATGCTGTCAACTGTAACACCTAAATGCAACAGCAGGCGGGATGTAACTCTTGCACATGCAGCAGTGAGAGAAACAGACACTCGATTGACTGCTGGTTATGTGGCCTGTGTGGTCGATGCAGACTTCTTCCCTCACCTGAGCGGGAGAATAGAGCCTGCAAGGATGATGCCTGTTCCCCTCGTGACTTCCTCCTCCTCCTCCTCCTCCGACGGGCGTGTCTCCCATTCCTTCTCTCAGGGCAGGTGTCACCATGGCTGCGACCCCCCCGGCCCCTCCTCCCCTTGTTCCCATGCCGGCGGCCCCCGCCACGGCTCCGATCCCTCCGATCATGCAGCAGAGCCCACCCTGGGCCAGCTCCAGCTCGATCTCGGCGTCCATCTCGGCGTCTTCCTGGGCCTCCTTGTTGGAGTCGTCCAGGTGCTTCATGAGCACGGCCACCACCACGTTGATCAGCACGAACTGGGCCGTCAGCACGAACGACACAAAGTACATGGGCGAGATGAACTGCAGGCCTGGGTGGCAGCCGTAGTCGCTGCCCTGCGGACACTCCCTCAGCGTGTCCTGGTGGGGGCAGCAGAGAGCGAGAAGGGCTGAGGGGGCCGGCATTAGGTCAGGGTAGCGTTTGTAAAAGGCCATGTGTCAACCGGAAATTAACGAGCGGCACGGATGTTGATTTTAAACAAGGATATTTTAGTTTACCTTCTTTTAGATATATGACTGAATAAATGACTAACATTGTGTATTTAATGATGTCCCTGCATGTACATATAACCTCTGCACACTGCAGAAAACAAAGACAATGCCGTTGGGTATCAACACACGTCTATCTTATGTTCTATCTTTGTATCCATTATTTACATTTATAAATGGAAAATAAATGAATAACTCAAATTAAATAAAGGGCGAGGAGAAAAACACAGGTATTAGATTGATGGAGGAAACGATAGAGGCAAAAAGAGAATAAAGAGAGATAAACAGAAAGGATCGGGAGAGAGAAAACAATTAGTTACTCACTGTTGGCAAAACAACGCACGTTTTCCTATCAGTGTTATGTGGGTGCATACATTATTTGAATTGCTCCAATCTGACAAATAATGAATGCAAGTAAAACTGTGACACAGTAACAACAAACAGGCCCCCTTAGTGTAAATTGAGCAGTGCGACATCATTGTAAAAGCACACATGCCACTGGTTGAAAGGCTTTCAGGGCCTCTAATGTGCTCTCTCCTCTGCTCTGCCCGTCAGGTTGGAAGAATGTAATCAGGCCTCAATTAAACAGCATCTATGGGGGCTGTTGTGTGTGGAGGTGCTGCTGATACAGTTGCTACAGCTCCCATTACACGGGATACCACTGAGGAGACTGTGGGGAGGGACCAGAGACAGTGGAAGTGATTCAAAGATCAGGCTCCCATATTACCAGCTGGTCCACACAGCAGATATCTGATCTGATGGCTGACATACTGCCAGAGACTGGTCGTGCAGGGAATACATCCTATGGCAGACAGAGAGGCAGATGAACCGATCTACGATACCTTCATGATGCCATTCCAGTTGTCGCCGGTAGACACCTGGAAGAGAGTCAGGAAGGCCATGCCGAAGTTCTCGAAGGTGGCGTGGCGGCTCATGCCCTCGCAGGGGTAGTCAGCGTTGCACACTGGGAGACGAGCGGAGAGAGGAGACACGTCACATGCGGCAATTTATAGACCTGACAGTAGACTGCGATGCACCCCCCTCCACCGCCTGGGAGAGCAGCCGTCGTTTGTGAGCGACGACGATGCAGGAGAGGCTGTAGTACTTGACTCAACGACACGTCAGCAGGCCACATGGCATGACTCCACAATTATGGGACTACTTCCCACCAGCTCACTGTACCAGCTGTCAAGGTAGCATGGAAGTCCACACGGGTGTAGGTTTCCATTGCAGTGCATCTTCTGTATACTATACACAGTATAGTATTGGTAGTATTTGGTGTTGTATCTTGTATTATATATTCTCTGTCTGCATCTCTTGTAATATGTGTAACTGTAAGTATGGGCAATAGTCTCAGCACTCTTGCCATTAATGTATACAACGCCGTGGAGAAACAGTTTATATGTAACTGATGACTCAATGCTGTTACCATATAATTCTGGCTTGATGTATAATACTCATGGTGTATGACGTTACGCTGTTGTGTGGGTATACAGTCCTGTAGTGGGTGTACTGTGTCTGCAATACATGGGGGTTGAACCCACCTAGCTCTCCAAACAGCTCCACACCCAGAGCAGCGTAGATGAAGAACAGCAGCATGAACAGCAAGCCTAGGTTCCCCACCTGTCACACAGACAGCCAATCAGTGTAAAGGATCAATGGAAACCAATTAGCAAAACATACCTTGCATTGTATTTACAGTTTAATCATACTGGCTCATAACACTGCACATGTTCTACAGTATCTACACCTCGAGCGTTTTTTCTGCTTCTTTTGCAATATTGTATTATTCCCATTGCCGTGATTACATTGTCCTTTAGGGAGCAATTGTTATTTCCGAATGAGTGTGAACATGTTGCCATGGTTTCACTTTCTCAAACTATATTTTAACTTCCGCTGTATGTTTTTGAAAGAGGAGCGCCAGGTAAATGTTTAATGAAATAACCTTTACCTTCAGGGAATGTATTGGCTCAAAAACATAAACCAAGGATTACATAATATGCATTTGTGCACTTACTATACGGTAATGACTGATAAGCATCTCTCTTCTGACTAGTATCTCGATCTTAATTCTGGAAATGTGGATTATTCCCTAATTGGACGTATACTGATAAAATGATAACGTAATTGCTAGCCTTAGCTACCCCCGACTCTTCAATCCTGAAATATGGACCATTTATAGAGGATGAGTGTGACAAGGAATGACATGCTGCCCCCAGCAACCACTGCAGCCTGATTTAAATGTATCGTAGATCTCTGGATAAACACATGCTAATCTGCAATAGAAGTTTTTGGGTGCTCGGCCCTTGACTGCAGCAAGTTTGATTTACCGAAGGGAATGAGCAACGTTCTGGCAGCATTTTGGAAATTCAACTCAATCACATTTCAGAAATAAACTGAAATGGACCGCTTTCATGTCCCGGTAGGATATAAGCAGCACTGGTGGACACAAGGGTCTGAAATTCCAGAAAAACGGTGGAAACGTCTAAAAAATACATCTCAAGAGTACTGGGCATGCAGGAAATATAATACTTAATTGTACAGAGTACTATGAAGTCCCCTGGTCCCTTATAGGCATTTACCAATGGCACAGCACAACCTCTGCTATGCTATGCAAACAGGTAGAGAGCCCCCTGAGTTACACTGAGCAGAATGCCATTAACCAAGTCACCTTGCTGCGCAGACAGTTGTGCAATATGGGATCCAATTCCACTGTTCCACTGGGCACTTTCAAAAATACGCCACTGTGAAATTCCATTAGGTGAGCAACTACACTGTGATGGGGAAGGGCGGGAAGGAATAAGTGCTGTTGGGATTTCTGGAGGCTGCAGAAGAGTCGGTTGGTTAGAAACAAATGTGCTGCGAGGGGGTGTGGCGTGGTAAGAGTAAGGGTCCTAGAAGTGTATAGCTGCATTAGATATATAACTGGGGATGTTCACACATTCCTATTAAGAAGATATAATTCCATAATTAAACATGTTTCAACGTGTAGGTCTCAAGAGTGGTTGCCTTTATCACCATGACAACCTCTAATAAAGTAGAATACAGTATACAAGATTGTAGTGCTGTGATCTGTAGACAGCCATGTTCAGGTACATCTCAACAAAACCTTGGCAGTGAAGAAGAAAACTTCTTCGCTCTGTGGGCTAAAAATATGAAAGCTGTGCTCATTTCACAATGAATTAGAGAGCCAATGGAAAGTTATCAAGATAGCATTGGGGGAAACATTATTCATAACCCCACTTCACAGACGTCATCATTTACGAACAGCTTCTATTGACACTGTTCATTCATCACTTAGCAAATGTTAATTAACTGGTGGCTTCCTTGTGATAAGCCAGGGATGAGTGTGGTGCCTGCGTGCGTGTGAGCGTGCGCACCGTGCGTGAGGGCGTGCGTGTGTGCACGTACCTGAGGCAGTGCTTGTACCACTGTGTCCAGCAGAGCTCTCATACCTGTTGCCATCTTCAACAGCTTCAGCACTGGAGAGAGACACCGCACGTCAGTGTGTGTGTGTGTGTGTGTGTGTGTGTGTGTGTGTGCACACGCGCGTAGTGTTAGAGTACAACAGAGAGAGAGAGAGAGCAAGATAGAAAGCACACGAGGGTGAAGCAGGAAGGAATAATGGCGAGAATGCGTGAAGAAGAGATCAAAAGAATACAATTGATTAGTTCAACTGGTCCTCTACCCCCTGTTAGAGACTATATACAATTCCCAGAGGCCCAATTTTTGGAGGAAGATGGGGAAAACTGCCGGTGGCAGAAAGGAGCCCTGACCACATTCTATAGATGAGAAGGAGCAGCCAGGCGTTCAGGCAATAAAGGCCCCTGGGAACTGGAGTCCGCCTGGTGTGGACCATGTCCCATTCTGAATCATTAGTCACAACTCCACAGGCAGCAAACTGAAGGGCAGATGTCCAGTACATATGTTAGCAAGTGCAGCGTAAACAGCGACTTGGCCAGCCTGTAGAACGCCACGCTTTCTTGCCTAATAGCGCAATCAGCATGTTTTCTAACTCTAATCACAATTTGAGTCTGCTTTAAAAAAGCAATGTATCACGAACCGCCGACTCACAGAAATGTATCTAATGTTAGCAACCATGAAATACAGTATCTATGAAGCGTCATCAAACTTAAAGGTACAGGGTTAATACATCTGCCCCTGACTTTGTATCTATTCCCAAACATGCTTGTGTTCACTGACTAATACCAAGTGTATCTGAGATCAGAAGATTTGCTGTAAAGTGAAAGACTTTGAAACTACAGTATGGCCTCTGGTTATTATGCTGAAAATCTTCATACGCAGAGAAAGTTCATATTTAGGCCAAATTGTTGGCAGGATATGAGGAGGGAAGAGTAGAGAGAGAAAATGAGATGAGGAGATTGCAGCAGAAAGCTATGGGAGCGGGGGGGAGTGTAAACGTAACCCCCGCACCAAACACCAACAATCTATCCTGCCTGCCTGCTTGTTACTTCCACCCAATCAATTAGCGCATTACCCACAAGACCTTGCAGCGGTCCCTGGGCAGTGTTTGGAGGTAATGGGTTGATGGTTGAGAGCGAGGCTGGAGTGTGTTGGGTGTAATTAGCCTGTGAGAGGGCAAGAGGAACTCGACCAGCAGGAGAATCCTGTGGATTTCCTCTTAAGTAGCAAAACAAAGAAAGCTGCGTTCTTTAACTCACAGTCCGTGAGCTAGTAACTTCAGATATAGACAGGAAGAACGCAATCTACATCACGGCGTTGAAGGACTCATGGACGTCTTACTGGGAATGGCATTTAAGGGGTACCGGCATCTGATCTGTGACATTTATGTAAATTAACCTCTATGACCGCCGGTCCGGTGTGTATTTGCATGTTGTTGGCGTCATGCTGAAACCTTTTGTGCATCTTGTACTTTTTACATTTTTGATTTCTTCATATATGCAAAGAGGCCACTGGGTTCCATCCATGTACTCGGAGTTGGACAGATATCGCTGCATTAAAAGATAATAGATTATGTAAATGTGATTTTAATTAGGTACATTATCAAAGCACTCAGCATTCATATAGGAAACTCTTCTGCCCTTATTGTTTTGCATATATATTTCCCCTCGACACCTACAGTATGTGTACTGTGTGTGTGTGTGTGTGTGTGTGTGTGTGTGTGTGTTTGTCTGTCTGTGTGTTCCAACAGCTGTTTGTGTGCATGTAGCAAACAAACAGCCGTGTACGTGAGTGCGTGCGTGCGTGCGTGCGTGCATGCGTGTGTGAGTGCGTGCGTGCGTGCGTGCGTGCGTGCGTGCGTGCGTGCGTGAGTGCGTGCGTGAGTGCGTGCGTGAGTGCGTGCCTGCTTACCTCGTGCTATCCTGAGCACCCTCATGATTCTAATGATGGTGGGGTTGATGGGTAGCGAGGCGTTGATCTCAATCTCCTCCAGGGTTATACCCATCACTGACAGCAGCACTATGGCTAAATCCAACTGGTTCCACCTGTACACACACACACACACACACACGGGTCTGTGGTGTCACTAGCACATCACCGGTGCCGTGAAGAATGAAGCCTGTCTGTCATCTCAGTAATATACAGCGAGTCGTGTCGAAGCCCACCATATAAAGCGTATGGTGAATACACTGTCTATCCATGCATATGTAGGGATTTCAGCCATTCCTCTTCATGTATTGACATGTATAGGACTTGGTCTGTCCAACTGTCATGAACACACAGAAATGTGCCGAGTCATTCAAAGAGGCACTGAATGGTTTACACACTTGCTTATTCATGCATGCCTTTGTCTGTATTGCCGTCTCGGAATCTCAGAGAAAGGGTTTCCCAGTGAATGAGAGAGATTCTTTGTTCTTGTTTGTATCCCAGCTGAAACAACAGCGCCTAACCTTATGGTTTTCCGCGGGGAGCCAGCGCATGACAGCGCTCCATTGACGGAACTAAAAGGAACTGACAGTTCATTTTGACAACCCGCAGAGTATCCTGGTACCTTCACACGTGGCGACAGGCAGTGAAAGGGAGTACACAAGACACACTAACCTGTCCTTGAAGAAACGCCGGAAGCCAAAGGCCACCAGCTTCAAGGTCGCCTCGATCACAAAGGTGGAGGTGAAGAAGTAGTTGCAGTACTTCAGTGCAGTCTCCAGGGACTGGCAGAGAGAGAGAGAGAGAGAGAGAGAGAGAGAGAGAGAGAGAGAGAGAGAGAGAGAGAGAGAGAGAGAGAGAGAGAGATTTTGGTCAAAGAGAAGGAGTCAGATCTACAGATTACAAACCCATGACTCTGTCTATTATTAATATTATTAATGACTAATTGTTTTCACTGCAGCATGTGACGGTGTAGCTGTGAAACTAATAAACAAAAACAACATTGCACATGACCTTACATTAGAATAGATGTAAAACAAAGTGATAGAGATAAAAGCCAGAAAGAGAGGCATAAGCCAATGAGCCTCGGAGAGCCAGATACACAGAGAGAGAGAAGGAGGGACTGGGCGCCAGCGAGGTGTCCAGTGTTGCGAGCCTGTTTGGCAGAGCACATGGCGTTTCATCGTGGCAGACAAGCCTTTTTCATTACACTCTGCTAAAGTGAAAAAGACAGCTAAATTAGGTCAGGCTATGGGGAGGGATTAACACAGTGTTTTCAGCTATGGAATGCTATGGAATTGCTGAACTCTACAGGAATTAGTTAGATTCAAAAGTAATGAGATTGTAATGTTCAGAACACGGTTATAATTCACTACACATACTGTATCCACTATGAGCAATACAATGCAACCACACCCACATACTACTGCACTGCATATTGGCCTTTATCAATGATAAATGTGTTCCTCGTGCAATGTCAGTGGTTTGGAACAATTTCTCCCTCACACACACGCATACGCACACACCCCTACTGTACCTGTGGCTGGCTGTAGTGCTCCAGAGACATGGTGATGACGTTGATACAGATGATGAAGGTGATGACCAGGTCCAGATAGTGGCTGGTACACAGAGTGTGTATGGCTAACCGAGCCGGACCGTATGAGGCGTAATACGGTTGCTTCTGGGCTTCTGTTGGGAAAGGTGAGGGGGTTGGGGGGGCGGGGGGTGTTATGGGGAGCAGGGGACACTTTATTCCTGATCCTAGTTTGAGAAACGTGATTTTGCAAAATACATCACGAGCATCTGTTTATCTTTCAGACCTTTTTTCATTGGTAGGATATACTGCGCTCATTACTGAATATACCTGGTTTTACTGCACAGTATACTGCATATTATGAAGATGGACAATAACATGAGGGGTGATGAATATCTCTGGGAGGGTTGAAATGACTTCATTATGACCAGCAATTATATTATTATAACGTATTTGGAGCCATGCCATACAGGTTGTCCTGAGGAGACACAGCTGCGCGTGTGTGGGTGCGTGCATGCGTGCGCGTGTGTGTGTGTGTGTGTGTGTGTGTGTTGTAATACAAGCTTGTTTGTGCTCTGTTTTCATAGCCGTTCCCACGGGGAATTTGTTTGAGATGCTCCTGCGCTTAGAGTGACATCTACTGTGGCGGCCTGCATGGTCGTAAAGACAGACTCTCTAAAGGATGTTTGCTGTAAGATATCCCCCTACAACGCTTTACAGTAGTTTGCTGTATTTTACAGTTTACTGTAAACAAAATAAGTCAATGTTCCCCTATGACCTGTGTTCATCCATCAGTCCATTATGTCCACCCTGCCCCTCCCTCCCTCCCTCCCCCACCCCCTTACTCCTCCTCTTCTTCTCCATGCGACGCTGGCGCTTCTCCTCGCGGCGCCGGGCCTCCTCCACCTCCTGGTGCTGGCGGCACTTGTGGAAGTTCTCCACCACCACGCCCACAAACATGTTGAGCACAAAGAAGCTGACGATGAGGAGGAACGAGATGAAGTAGAGCAACATCCACGGGTTGTTGTTGATCGTCGGCTACAGCAGGAGGAGGGCAGGAGACATTGTGGTGGGTGGGACCGGAGGGGAGGGGAGGGGAGGAGAGGAGAGGAGAGGAGAGGGAATTAAGAAGAGAGAGAAACACAGATGCACACAGTTACCAAGGGGACAAGAGTAATGAACAGAAAACAAGCGCTGCTTGTAGGGAATGTTATTGGACTTGGCACAGACCTGGTACGATACTGTAAGAGCACATTTGTGAGGCATTTTTTCTATTTAGGAGACAGTTTTTAGGATGGAGGATTAGAGCTCCTTGCCTGGAGGGACAGGAGCAAGCTGACTCACAACACAACGCTTCCCATCTTTAATAGATTCCCTAATAGATTTTTAAAGGCACCCATTCAAAAAGGAGCTATTCACTTTATAGCCTCTTTAACAGCCTGTCATCTGAAATGTGCACACTCTCCGTTCATGTATGTGTATGTGCGTGTGTGTGTGTGTGTGTGTGTGCGTGCGTGTGTACCTGTTGGTCTATACCCACAGCATCCAGCCCATGGTACATGATGTTGACCCAACCATCTTTTGAGGCCAAAACAAATAGAGACATCAGGGCCTGAAATCACAATACCAAATATGTATCTTCCTAGTATTGTTAGGTGGCAATACCATTACGCCCAATTGGCGTTTAAGTTAGCTACTTTCTCCAATACCTGTCCAAGGTTGTCAAAGTTGTATTTATGGTGAACCCATCTGTGGTTAGCTGCCAGGCAGTCTGATTTGTTAGTGATGTTCTTCACATCCAGACCCACACAGTAGAAGAACTTGCCTTTGAAAAGCTGCATGCACACGCGCACACACACACACACACACACACGCGCACACGCACACACACCCAATTAATTAGAAGAAACCTGAAGCACTTGCAGGTGTTGTTGCTTTTGAAGTGTTGCAGGCACATGCAGAGAAAGCCAGAGTGAAGCTCCCAAACACATACAAGACAACTGTATTGACGCTCGCCATGAGAAAAATAGCTTTAACGACCAACCACCATCACTCTCATACAACACATCAAAGAGGTGAGAAGTGGGAAATATTTCGTATCAGGGAAGCTAAGCAAATGATGTCAGTTGACATAATGTGGGCCAGAAATTAGCACCAAATTCATATGATATACGTAACATGAGAAGACCCCTTCTCATTAGGAATTAAAGCAGCAGTGAAGAATGCTAAGCGCTTTCACACAGGAGAGGAAGGCACTTGGGCATCACGGAGCTGCTTACCTGCACTCCCAGGATGCCAAAGATGATGAAGAACGCACAGCAGATGAGCACAATGTTGCCGATTGGCTTGAGAGACGTGATCAGCGTCTCCACCACAAGCTTCAGACCAGGAGCTCTGCTGATCACCCTGGATGGCAGGGACACCGACGCACAGTACAAGACACAGAGAGAGAGACAGAGAGAGAGAGAGAGAGAGAGAGATTAATAAAAAGAAGAAGTTTATTGTTATCACTTCATAACCCAAACATTTTCTTTTCTTTTCTTATACACAATGTATGCCAAATCATTTTTCATCATAATGTAATTATGTATTGGTGATTGTTTGGTTTTGATGCCTAATGGCATAAATTCACATTGACATCTTTAAAAACATCAACCTGATAAAAGAGAAACTCATCAATTTGTGTCCAGAATGACTTGTGTTCGTTGAAACCACCATGACCAAACATTGTATGCATTTGAAACTACAAACCTGTATGCCCACCCCACACCTATAGTCCATAATAATATAATAATAATAATAATAAACTTTATGTGTATAGCACCTTTCGTACACAATGTGCAACTCAACATGCTTTACAGTTAAAAACATTTCAACAAAGGATGAAGGGAAATAACGCAATTAAACAAAAAAATTAAGAAACAATGAAAAACTAGGTGAAAGCCTTGAAAAAAAAAATGTACCATTATTGTATTGGAGTTTGGTGGGACTCTAACCCACCGGGACTCCAACCTAGGCGTTTGGTGGGATTCTAACCCACCAGGACTCCAACCCAAATATTCCAACCAAATTATTTACGTTTGGTGGGATACTAACCCACCGGGACTGCAAACCAGGCGTTTGTTTGGATTTTAACCCACCAGGAATCCAACTCAGGCGTTTGGTGGGAGTCTAACCCACCGGGACTCCAACCCATGCGTTTGGTGGGATACTAACCCACCGGGACTCCAAAACAGGCGTTTGTTTGGATGTTAAACCCACCAGGACTCCAACCCAGGCGTTTGGTGGGACTCTAACTCACAAGGACTCCAACCCAAATATTCCCAAATTATTTACCCAGGCATTTGGTGGAACTCTAACCCACCGGAACTCCAACACAGGCATTTTATACAGCTTTAGTAGGCTCAAACTAATTTCTATTTCTCCCACTAAAGCCCTACAACAGGTTATACATCGTGTTAAAAGGTGAAGTAAGTGATTCTAATAAAATAAACTCTTTGTCAAACTCACTTGTTCTTGCTTTGTAAAATAATCCAGTGTTCCTTCAACTGACAAGCAATGTGGTGTGGGTGTGTTCAATGTGAGGGGCAGCGCTTAAATTAATAAACAACGTTTTTCCAGCATTTCCCATATTTCATGTAATAAGTCTTCCTACCTGAGGGGGCGCAGTGTTCGGAGCAGTCTGAGAACTCTGAGGACTCCCAGTATCTTGGCCCCCCCAGCCATGGACACCACGATGTCAATCAGTGACACAAAAACCAAAAAGCCATCTAAAATGTTCCAGCTGCTCCTCAGGTAGGCCCTGTCCCCCAGGTAGAGACCCATTGACACCACCTGCAAAAATACGGACATGTTTATCAACAAGAAGAGGAAAGTAAAATAGAAGAATTGGAACAGAATGCAATAGCAGAGATGATAAATTGACTGCAGAAAGATATAAAGGGGAGATAATAGGTAAAAAACGGAATCCTAAAGCAAACAAAAAGATGTCAAGGTTTCTCAAATGAAAAGATTAAAGAAGAGAAAGGAGATTAGGTGAGAGGAGTGTATTTGACCTTCTGGTGTATTGTGTGGTGTGCAGAACACATCCAAAATTATCAGAGACCGAAATAAACCTGCATCATGTTGAACAGATCACCCCCTCTGTCATTTAAAGTTTCTGGAACTCTAATAATCTACAGTGTACTGTATGACCTTTAAGATACACTGATATATGATAAATTGAAGCCTTCTAATGTCAAATCATGCATTAACCATCATGTACATTTTATAATAGAAATGATTGTTGATAGTTTGATAACTTCATCACCAATGATAAAGTTTATAATTGATATTACAAAGGCCTCACATGGACTGAGAATATAAAAGTACTATGATAATAGTGCACCATTCAAAGATGCATTGCTGAGGAGAGAAATTGTTTATTTACATATCTCAATATTATTCATGAAATAGATGTGAAAGATGCCAAGGCAAAACAAGGTGAGAGTGTAAACAAGTTAGGCACATTAGGATGCTTTTACACCAAGTTGGTCAACGTAGATCACACCAGAGTTGGGTTATTTGTAACGCTATTCCTTTTTTGACACATTGATTTTTAAATGAATAGATCTGTGTGACTGAGGCGAAGTCGTGGTGGGGTTTCTGTTCGGTGGGCTGGGGATCTCATCGCTGCGTTTGGCAGATGATCCTAGTCCTGATGGCATCATTGGTCCGTGACCATCAGCACTCACTGGATCGGATTGCAGCCAAGTGTGAAGCGGTAGGGGTGAGGATTAGCACCGCTAAACAGGAGACCATGGTTTTCAGTAGGAAACCGATGGAGTGCATACTCCAGTTAGGGAAGGATGCTTTACCCAAAGAGAAGGAGTTCAATCCTTGAAAAGTTTGGCTTTCTCAGGAGGGTGGCAGGCTTCTCCCTTAAAGATCGGGTGAGGAGCCAAGTCATCCGTGAGGAAATCAGAGTGGAGCCGCTGCTCCTTTCCACGCAAAGGAGCCAGTTTAGGTGGTTCGGGAATCTGGTGCATGTGGTGCATCTGGTGCCATGGAGGTGTTCCAGACACGTCCAACGGGGAAGACCCAGGACTAGGTGCAGATATTACATCTTCACACTGGCCTGGGAACGCCTCGGGATCCCTCAGTCAGAGCTGGTTAATGTGGCTCAGGAAAGGGAAGTTTGGGGGTCCTCTGCTGGAGCTGCTGCCCCCGTGACCCGACCACGGGTAAGCGGTTAAAGATGGATGGATGGATCTATGTGTACATACTTGTTTAGTGTCAACTGGCCATATCACACCTGTGTTTAGCTAGGAAGCGGGCGTTGTTTGGCATGAACCCTATAGCAGCACAGGTGCGTTTTCACACCAAAGGACAAGTTAAGTGTTGAAATGCCTTTAAAGAGTGGCGAAAGAGAACAAAGATCCTGGTGAGCTGTGAGGTCCAGACAGCCCTGTGAGGGCTACAGGAGCACTCATGTAATGATAGACACCATGCCTTCACTTTGTCATCACGCTGACTTAGAATGACTGACAGCAATGTTGTGCACGACCTGAAAACAGAGGCTGGGCGCTTTGCCAACTGTTGTCTAGGCATCCCCGGAAACTGGTGTGTACAGAGAGCGGGCAGGCCAGGGAGTACATCAAATACATGTTGTGTGAGAGAGAGAGTGTGGGAGAAAAGGAGAGAAGGAGAGAGAGAAAGAAAGAAAGAAAGAAAGAAAGAAATAAAGAAAGAAAGAAAGAAAGAAAGAAATAATGAAAACTTGAATCTAAATTCTGGCTTTCTACAAAGAGTGTTTACAGTATATATATA
>JAODOY010083857.1:0-14877 GCA_025399855.1 Forbesichthys papilliferus | reverse complement strand
AATCAGACCTCTATGACAACACGCGAGTAATATGGCCTACAAATTAACGTTTGACAACACAATCTCATCAGATCGATAGATAGAGCAAGGGGGCAGCGGGGGTAAACATATTTGGTCTATGTGCAAGAGGAAAATGGAAGCGTCCGCTAGTGTTCCTTTAAGACAGAGTGACAGCGCTCGAACACAGCAGATGAGCTGACCTGAGCTGCATGCTATGCGTTTGCACATGTACTCCATGTACAATGGTGGGCCCGAAACTAAAGCAGCTCCGCTATTTTTCGCCGCTTTAATGGATCCGTGTTTGTGTGTAGCGCTTTCACTGTGTCCCGCAATGTTTTCGTTAATGCATGTGACGCGCTGCATCTAGCAGAGTGTTAACGTTAACATTGATAGCTGCTGCTCATCTGGTATTTACCATGTCATGGGCTATAAACTGGGCCAAATGAATCTGCTACAGACATATCAGTGGGTGCACAAACACACACCATGCCACACATTTGTCTTCTTCTTTTGGTTTCGGGATTACTAAGCGCGTTCACAGCTTATTGCTGCCTCTCATAGTCCATTTGTGGCACTATTTTTTCCAGATCGGAGCAGTTATACGTATATTTTTCTGAGTTGACGGTACATTTAGCAAATCGACGTATTTAGTAACCGGTGACGTCGGTTACGTCGACTAATCGTCCCAGCACTAAAACTATCACATCACCCATCCATGATAACATGCGTCTCGTCACTTACAAAGTCAAAGTCTCCATCCTGCGGAACCTTCCAGTTGTCAGGGAAGACGTTCTTGGCCTGTATGTGGTACCCTTGCTGTTCCTGTGGCTGGTTATGGTTGTAGTTCTCCTGCTTCTGGGCTGCCTTGTTGGAGTCCTGTTTGTCAAAGTAGTCCATGAAGGCGGGGCGCAGAGGCTGCTGGGAAGTGGAGTTCCCTGGAGAGAACCATGGGAAACTAATGAGTTGACTGTACATATACAGCTTTATTAATAGCAAATAATAGCAAAACAGTATAAATAATCACAACAAGAATAATCATTGAAATGTATTTAAAAAAAAGTTTTTTTATATTTATATTATACATATATATATGGATATGACGCTGGGTGGGTGATGGATGGGTGATGTTCAATTAAACCATGGCAACATCTAATGTTTGTGTAGTATTATTTTCAGCAGACTGTGTTTTTCTATTTTTGTGACTTAGATGAAGTTCAGAGCACATTTTATCACCAATTCATGCAAAACTCCACGTAATCCCAAGGGGTTCACATACTTTTTCTTGCAACTGTATGTGTGTGTGTGTGTGTATACATACATACATACATACATACATACATACATACACACACACATACATACACACACACACACACACATACACAAAATAAAAGCTCTCACAAATAATTGTGTAAGCCTTCCAGAAACCATTCCATGAACCCTAAAAGGCAGTCCTAGACATGACACCATAGAGGTAGCATGAAAAGTCATATTATATATAGAATGGTTGTGTTGTATACGGCACCATCCGCTTTAGCCTGGTGGTACTTTAGAAGCTAATGGTTCAACGACACAGGGTGACCAGAGAGGCCACTACTTAGCCAAGTGGGTTTATGGGAGGTCAAGTCCGGTGGCCCGCTCTCACTTCTCATGGATCCCTGGTCTTCCTCCCCGTCCTCGTCGTCACTGTTGATGACCATGGTGCCCAGGTCCGACTCCAGCATGGTGCTGCCGTGCTCGATCATGGTCTGGGCCCCCTCGCTCATGGTGCTGCTACCCCGCATGGTGCCGGCGCCCTCCGAGCCAGACTTCACCATGGTGTGAGAGTCCACCTCAATCTCCTCCTCCTGCAAGAGCGGCAGCGTGCACTCAGTGATGTGAGCCCTTACAATGGTGCACCTTTAAAAAATAACCCTGTTCCCACGGTGATGCAGCGCAACGACGCAGTATTAGGAGAGGCTGACAGATCGACGCAGTAAGCCGACGTAATCCTTGACTGCGATGACGGAACACAAATGTGATCTTCCTTGGTTATTTGACTAGAATTATTGTTGATTAAGCACTATGCGTGTTCTAAGGATAAAGCCATTCTGTACTTGTGTACAATCAAAATGTTATTTGGTAAATCTAACTGGGGGTATTCCAAGAAGCTAGCTCAGAATATCCAGGCTAAACTAAAACTGCTTAGCTTGAAAAAAACGTGAACTTACAGTTAAGGCTTAATGCGTTCCACCAATGTACTTGAGGTTCAAAAACGTGGTGCTTATTCAAGCCAGGTTCATACTAGTGAGTATTATGCGTGTGCACAAGGTAGTTCAAAAGCCCTGATTAGATGATTGTCGAACAATGATTGATCACTGGCAATATGTCACAAAAGGACTAAATGAGAGCGGTGTCTATTCACCTACTGGGCAGGGACTGCTTATGGAGTTATATTAGCAATAGTGTGATGATAACAAAAATAGCAACACAGTTGTGATATAAAGCAAAGAAGAGACTTTGCTAAACCTTGCCCCCTTTCCCAGTGTGCCTGTGCGTTCAGTGTAGTGATGTGTGTTGCATTATTGCCATTATTGTATTTTCACTTTAAAGTTGGTATTGTTAGTTCCAACGTGTCGGGGTTACAGTAAAAGTTACATTTTTCTTACAATAATTGTGACGTCATCAGCATTAGTTAAATAGCTAAAATAATTTAACTGTGGGCTAGATTTCTTGTTTAAGTGTGATTAGAACTGCAATTGAAGCTAACTTCTTACTACTTTATTCAGAAAAACAATCCAAATAGTTGTTTCTTATATTAATGTAAGCCTATTGGAAATATATAATGCTTAATGTGCCTCTCTCTCTTGGATATTATTCAGAATTTGAAAGTAAACTCTTATTGTGTCTTGTGTTCTGAATGACAGGTAAATGCGCACTTTCACTGCCCAAATGAAAGTGAACGATCAACGTGAAAAGTATTAAAGGGCATTTCACAGTTGAAGGTGTTTTCCCTGCTTATTTCTTTCAGTTTTTTTGGTGCAGTAAATGCAAAATATTTTCAAAGTAATATTAAAATAACGGTGATTTCAATATTGACCAACATAATCATGATTATTATTATTTCCATAATCGAGCAGCTCTAGTTCGTATTGAATATCATGACGACATTACCTTGTTCCTCGGCTCTTTGGCTTCAACTGTTATTCAGGACATTACTGTTTCTCTGGGTTATTATTCATCCAAACTATGATAGAACTAAATGGAAAGGTTTTAAGTAAAATGCCACCATCTTAACAACTAATAGAACATGTTAGCAGGACTAATGTAAGCGCATTTATTTTGTTAATTAGGTTTTAAAAGATAGATTTTCAAAGACTATAGGAACACTGCTGGTGCCATGCCGGAGTACATACAGAGTTCTCATCCTCCTCTTCTAGTTCTCTCTGTTGCTCCTGTTGTCTCTTGGCCTTCATCTCCATGGCCTCAGTGATGAGCTCTCTCAGGATGGTCACTGGCTTGGCCTGGTTGATAAACGGGTGCTGGACGAACACATCGACAGAGAGGTATGTGCTGGGTACCGTCTTTACATGGTTTAGCAATAACAAAAACAGGTAGCAAGCATGTGTTCCACGAAGATCTCTGAGAACTCTTGCATCAGTATTGTGCTTCAGCATGTGCCATAGCAAACAACTATCTCTAACCTGTTCTTTTTATTAGGGATGGCACCGATACGATACTGAGATCGGCCCGATACTGACTTAAATAGCTGGATAGGTATCTGTGACAATTGGACAGTTGTAACCGATTCATGGGGCTAATCCAATTACATTCATTTACACACATAGGTCTACTGTTAAGCATCAGCCATGTCTAACCTATCCAGGCCACACCATCAGCAGCAGGTTTATAAAATGCAGCCAAGTCCTAAAATAGAGATTGGCTGTCATTTACTTTGCAACTTAACTTAAAACTTAATTTAACACGGGAATTGGATTGGTACTCGGTATCAGCCGATACCAGAAGTGCCGGTATCTGTATCGGTACTTAAAAAACTGGATCGTGCTATCCCTACTTTTTATAATGTTGTCTCCTGTCTATTGTGTATTTTTATATGTGGATATTATGTATGTATGTTTTAGTGATGTACAGTGCTGTGAAAACAAATATCCCTCTGGGGACCTAAAAGTAAATCATTCCGAAACATGACAATGACTGTCATTAGATATTGTGCATGATAGATTGCTAGATTTCACCCACAAAAGGATTAACATTGTGTCGTCTAAACGACACCAACTCAAACTAATTTAGACAGGAGAGCTAAACTGTAGATGAGAATACCTAAAAAGGATGGAGATCAGATAAGACCATTATGAGTCAGGTGGAGGTTAGTGCTGCTGTGTGTGTGTGAGAATAATACAAGGTTAGCGTGCCAAATAATACAGTATGCTTCTCCCCTAACCTGAAGAAGCTGAGTTGCAGTTGCTCTCTGTTCTGGGTTTTTCACCAAACACTTCTTAACAAAGTCTGTGAACTCATCTGTCCAGAGCTCAGGCTTTCTAAATGTTGGAGGAGGGTTGGTAGGAATCATGAAGATAGCCTAGTAGAAACAGAGACAAACAAATGTTGATTTAAACACCTACCTAGTCACTGGCCTTAGTTGAACTCTGTAGTTACCTACAGGGTTAAACTCAGGCCAGTGACTCAAATGCTCCCCCGCCTTACATCTTTGACCGTTATTGCCCAGCGTTAAGACTTACTCTCATGGGGTGAATGTCCGCATAGGGGGGCTTGCCCTCAGCCATCTCTATGGATGTGATTCCCAATGACCAGATATCTGCCACACAGTTGTAGCCAATCTCCTGGATCACTTCAGGGGCCATCCAGAAAGGTGTTCCAATCACAGTGTTCCTCTTTGCCATTGTGTCCTTCAGAGGCAGAAGACAGTTGCCATCAAACAGCCAACTGAATAAATGATGCTTCCGAGTAAACAACCAACTAGGGCATGATATCACAGAAGGTGAATATGGTATAGCAAGTTATTGAATACATTGTCGTTCATTTAGAGTTTAGACACGTAATGTGGCATGACCAAAACCCAATTGCAATAATTGCAAGAAACGTTAGCAGAGCGCATGATGAGAATAAGAGGTACCGTTAACTGTCCAGCTACTCCAAAGTCAGCTAGTTTGGCATGTCCTTCTGTGTTGAGCAGGATGTTGCCTGCCTTGATGTCCCTGTGGATCTTCCTCATGAAGTGCAGGTACTCCAGACCCTTCAGGGTGGACTTGAGGATAGTGGCAATCTCATCCTCAGTTAGCTGTGGTCAAAGTGGAAGCGTCGAGACAAGAGCCCACTTAGATCTCCGACAACAAAATAAAATGTGTTCCAAGCTTTCAATCTGTCTTGTGCCCCTCATGGAATTGCATACTACTGTAGATAACTATAATTGTAAAGAGAATACAATAATCTAGAATAACAAATAATAATAATAATAATAATAATAATAATAATAATAATAATAGGGGGGGGGGGCACCCACTGTTTTGCTACGCAGTCTGATGATGTCAGACACAGAGCCGGCACCGCAGTATTCCATGACAATCCACAGGTCTGTGTTTTTGAAGTAGCTGCCATAATACTTGACCACGTAAGGGCTAGAAGGAAGGGGCACATGGATAAAAATAACCGCATATGCATCACGTCTGCACTGGCGACACGACAACATCCGTTTTTAACATAAATAGGAGAAGTGAGACTAATCTTAAAGGAAGGGTATGCTTCTGCAAAAAGCATATGTTTTACCTGTCACATTGTTGCATGATGGAGATCTCCTTGATGATCTCCTGCAGGTCTGACTCCACAGGAACCTGCTTGATTGCCACTACCTGGCCTGATTCCTTATGGATGGCCTTGTATACGCTCCCATATGAGCTAAATGCACATTAATGCAGGTTGACACATCATGACGACAACAAATGCTTGTACATGTAAACTGCTTGTAACATGCAGGTACTTTCAAAAAAAGACTTTGCAATTGATTGGATGAACCATCTGGTTGTTTTTCCTGTCGGCAAACCAGGGCCGTATAGCTCACAACATGACGCTGATTGGAAAGTTCAGTTGCTACTTGGAAACATTCAAAATTATTCTGAGGCTTTCCAGACTGATTTTCACGGCAAAATGAATCTGAAGCTAGCGAGGTCAGGATGGTCTCGCGAGGCTAAGGCAACGGTATTATTTATACAATTGATTATACATTTACAGCATTTGGCCGTTGTATTCGTTCAGTCATTGTAAAATATATATACTGTATATTAACCAATGAACTTGTGTGTGGCTTAAATACATTGTTGGCTGACAAATCAGACAAGGCAAAAAAGTATTACCCTTCACCCAGCTTTTCCAGCACATCAAACACTTCCTCTGGCTGTTTAGTCAGACTGTCCTCACTTAGTTTTTTCAGCTTGCTGTGAAAGATAATTATCTGATTAAAAACCAATGTTAAGCTGAATTTAAATAGATTTATCAAGTCAAACAATACAACATGCAAATGAACTCAAACAAATGGTATGTTTAAACTTATGAAATCTATTTTCTGTCACCCTAACACAACATATATCTGTGAGCTGTTAACTCAACAAAACAAAAAAACAACAACAGGAATGAGAATCATTACATTTTAATTTACAACAAACTAGAACTAAGGCCCATTGAACCATTAGCTATTGGGCAACATACTATTTGGCACAATGCCTTAATTTTAGACAGACAAAACTGATATTAGTTAATTGAACGAAAAGCACGAGCTGTGGCTGTTTAAGCAAACATTAGTGCAAGTTTAAACACAATAGCTAGTTTAGCTAACAACCTAGCTCGTAAGAGAGCGCACTAGTCATTTAATTCTTCTAGTACCTATCAAGTTGTCGGGGGAAGTAAGTGGACATAAATATACCTTTTGGGTGCCGAGGGCTCCATGATCATTCATATACACAGCTCAACCCTTTGTGAAACGCGACCTTTAGAATTATAGTTACTGAATGAGCAGTATTAACTCGGTCGTTGTTGTCAAACTAGTGGGCCAGTTGAATCTTCTTCATGTTGAACTCCTGGCTAAATGGTTCGGTAAAACACGCTGCGCCCTCTTTCGAACCGGAGCACAATAGAAACATGATAACTGACCATAAAAATGCATATACAATGTCAAAAAAGGTAGAAATAATAATACTACATCAAAATGTACATTAAAATGTAAATGTTACTCTCGAGAATTAAATCAGAAAACGTTTACGGTACATAACAAAAACTCACAAGAAATATGGTGAACCAATCATTGTAAAGAAAGGTTTAACCAATGGCAAGTCGTTTTGTTGCGAGGTCAACGACAATTGTACGCATGTGTGCACTCACTGTGGCGCTTGAGGTCCAAGGAAACGTAAACAACGAGACATTAATATAATCTTGAAAAAAAAATATATTGTCTTCGTTCTGGTAGTGTTTGGCAAGTATGTTATACAGTCAATTTGTTCATTTCTTACAGGAGTTTGGTAATGGTTTCGTGGTTAGCTTGCAAACTAGGGTTAACAGTGCAAAGAGCTAAGCATGTTGTAGCTACTAGTACGGTACCAAAATAGTAGTATTTGGTAAACTTTTATAATATTTCGAGTGACCAAAATTGTTAAGCAAATAATGACGATACTGAGAATTCTCCTCTAAATATATTTAGTTGATTAAAGGTCTGTTGTATGTTTAACATATTCGGAACACGACATACTAACTAACGAAGAGCTATGATGTTGTTAACACACTGTTTGACTTCTAGTGTCGGGCGAGCCTCAGAAGGATATGCAACCCCCAAAGCAGCAGCCCATGATTTATATATGTGGAGGTAAAGTTACCAAGAGGCCATAGTTATGAATTGGTACCCCATTTATGTGTTACAAAGACTAAGCAATATGTGTTAAATCTCAGAAGAAACCAAGCAAGTGATTTCGTAGAATAGCAACAAAAGTGCATTTGCAAAATATGATGCTATATATGGCCAACACTTTTTCAATTAGTGGTTGGTTCGTGGTAATATATTATAACATATGCCCACATAAATGAGTTGTTTGGTAATAAAATGTAATATTGCCTTTTACAGTGAAAATAGTCTATATGGTAGGCTTATGTGTTTGTAAATGCTATACTATTTTGGACGTCTGTGGCCTGATTTAGCTTTTTATCAATTAACAACTCTACAGAATGCCATGCTGAAAATGAAATCAAGGCCCGGGATCCCATCCGATGCCGAGAGTGTGGCTACAGGATCATGTACAAGAAGCGAACAAAGAGATGTATCCTTATTATATAATGTCAGTTGCCAGTAAGAATTTTATAGACAAACATGTCTAAAGACATGATGGTATGTGTTTTAGTGGTTTTCCTAGAATATTGATTGCAGTTCTATACTGAATTCCAGTTTAACACTTTAAAGGACACTTATAAGTGTCTATAATCTTACCAATGAAAAAATAATTTGAGCGAAGATTGATATATTATGTTTTCAGGGTATAATACTTTTTATATATTTTTTTTATTTTCGTTAAACACTTTCTTTTTCAACCAGCAGATGGAAGTCATTCTCCAACAGATTTCCCTGAAACTAAATATTTCTGCATGTGTAGCCTGGTGTAACCCAATATTTACTTTGAATATGGTCTAGCCACGGTCCATTGGGAAGCATTAAGTTGTTGCCTTCTACTGGGTGTAGACCTCTGGTTAATTTTTAAACTATTGCACAGCTTTTAAACAATTGCCATTTATGCAAATGTTTTGATTGCCTCATATAGCTCTACCACCATTTCGAAACACGGTTTGACTTTGTTAACTCACAAACCCACCCTGATTTGTCCACCAGCAGGGTGGGTGACTGAAAACACTAGACAGCAAATGTGTGCCAAATTGTAAAAAATAAGAAATAGCAGTAAACTGAAACAACAACAAAGTGCCAGCAGGTGGCAGGGTTGTTGAAACAGGACACCAGCTATCATTGATACCTTCTGATTAGGGATTCACCGATCAATCGGCTGGTGGTCTGAATTGGCCGATTTTCACCCTGACCGGCAATCGTTACCGATCATAGTCCTGTAGTCCAGTGTGATCGCGTAGTCCATGTAGCATGTGCTACAAAGACGTCCACGTTCACTCGCTTTTCTTTTCATCTCTAGTCTAGGCTGTAGCTAGTTGTCATGGTAGCGTCTTGACGTCTTGCTTTGACACAACTTTTAATTTCCACACCATAAAGACGTGTAGGTATGTCTTTATGGTGTGGAAATTAAAAGCTGTCCAAGCAAGACTTCAAGACGTAATCTACTCAATACGTTTTGGTTTTATATTACACAGACATTCACTTTTAGCGTCAATATATTTTAAAGTAAAACAGAGTAAACCATTTGCATAGTAGCCTATTGGTCATCTCACCGAAAAGAGTAAGTTATGTGGCTTATCAATCCGTTGTAGGGGCACCTCAGAAATCATACTGTACTTAACAGCCAGTCTTTACAGTACCGCGACAGTTGTCTTCTTGTTGGTGTGTAGAGTAGCCTCCCCGTAGCGACAGTTTTATTACACACATGGCTCAAAGTTTCCTGTGATCGGGCAGTTTGTATCTCTCTGTGCCTCCTTGCTTCCCTGGTCGACTCCTTTCACCGTCCTGTTAAATGGACGCTGTCTTGTAAAAGTAAAAACATGACTACGAGTCATGACAATGACTAACCCTAACCCTAACTAAGGGACCGTCAAACAAATTACTACGATGAACGGAGAGCGTTGACGTCTAAGGAACCTTAAAACATGAGCACATTTTAAACTAAATATATCTGCATTTAAATGATCAAAATAAATATTTTAAACACTATGAAAATCAGAACCGGCAGGTCAGCCTTGACAAAAACCGTCAATCTGATTTGGCCAGGAAAAATGCAATCGGTGCATCCCCACTTTTAATACAGTTTGTAATAAGATGATTGTATAATTATTAACACAAATATCCAGTGGCAATTTTCAATGGTTCAAAAATGTTTTTCCTTTACTCTTTTAATTCCAGTGGTTGTATTTGATGCCCGATGAAGATAAGGCTTTGTTTTTTGCTGTATTTGTAGTCCTTGTAAATAGATTGGAAACCTCATATAATATGTTTTAACAAACCATAGTTTTGAATTCATGTTAAATATAAACATATTGTTCATTCTCAAACTGTGCTGTTTATATTAGTCCACTTGAGTGTGAGGATCCAATGTATCATTTGTCATAAACAAGATTTTCCATAATCATACATTCTTTTTAGTATTACTTTTCTGTACAATGTAATACTATATTTTCACCACAAATATCTCCTGGCTATCTATTAGCTCCTCAACTATATGATTTAAGTGGCATTATATAATAACTTAATCTACTGTCTAGTTTTGGAACAAAACCAATGTGAGGTGACATCACAAAGAACATATTAAATTATGATTAGAGAATAGAGCCTTGTGAATTCAAAGAACCTTTGTGTTCTCAGATGGGACAGACCTGCGGTTAGATTAAGTATGCTGCTTAGATCTGTATTCTGTTGATGTAGAAGGGAAAAAGGGGATATGTCCTGCCTCAGTGGTTAATTATCTATTCACTGAAGCCAGGCACTGCATTAACATTTAGAATTTAGACCAAATTGCAGTTGGAATGTTGATAGGGACCAAAATCTAATGTAATATTACAGAATACTGTTACATTTTAAAAATGTTATATGGATAATACAATGGTACCACTTTACAATAAGACTACCATTATAAAGGGTTTATGAATAGTTTATAATTAATTCACTAATGTAAGGCTCAGATTTGGCAAATATATTACTTTGTATTCTCCCTTATGCCGGGTATCCACTACACGATTTGAGGCAGATTTTGACCCGATTTGGTCGTGACCGACGCATTTTCAGCGTCGGGACAGAACGTGGCTCGTCTGGAGCGACTACAGGCGTCGTTACTCCGTGTAGTGTGACATATTCTAAGATAGGCTACGAGACGTCTGTGACGCCTCACGACTTCCCGACGAAAAGACTAGCATGTTAGAAATTTTTTTTCTCGCCTAGTTTGTCATACCCGACGAGGTGCTCCGACATTAGTCTATTGACAGCCAGGGCATGAATGCACCACTGCTTCAGAGCTGCGCCTTTGTGTGTGTGTGTGTGTGCGTGCTTGAGAGAGTAAGGATCGGAGAATCCCCGCTTGCACGCAATGATTCAGTAGATATTTATAACTTGGTCGGACCGGTGCATTGCCTTGTTTTTTTTAACAAATGCCTAACAGTTGGAGAGGTTCAAACCAAAGATGCTTCAAAGTTTTCCTTAATTTCTTTTTCTCTGATCATATAATCCAGCATCACCCAAGGCGCTTGTGTATCCATGATTGACAAATACTTGACTAGGCGCGCTGCGAACTATGATTGACAACTTCTTGATCCCTCCTCCCCGATAACACATGATCTCTCGCCAGGTCGTGAACGACATCATACTGTGATCGGTCGGTGTCATACGTGTAGTATTGCCAGTCTCCCTGTCACGACTCGTCAAGAATGTATCGCACAATGTTCGCCTAATCTGACATAGTAACAATCGTGAGAGACAAAAAAAGTCGCGTAGTGGATACCCGGCATTAATATCTGATGTCCACTGAGTTGACATCTATATTGATGTATCTTAGCATTTAATAATTGTATAGGCCTACATGACAGAAAGAGCTGACATTTCAACATAACAGATAGATAGCATGTATCTCGATCTTGCCAAATAGTGTCCCCGCATGAAAACATCAAGTGGTTTATAACCATTTAATAATGATTTATACAGTGTTTACAACCTAATTAATAACCATAAATCATTTAAATCCCTTATACGGGTAAAGTTACACGTAGGACGTAACTCGCTGCGCTGCAAATGTCAACTCCGAATCTACTTCGGGGAGCGCAGTTAGTTGCAGCATCGACGTTTATGACGGTATCAGACTTGTCCCCGCTTTCCCTTGCCATTAACAATAAAGAAGTAAGCTCCACACTTCACTCGATGGATGCTTACTGATTCTACAGTAAACTATCAGTGCGCGTTCACGTGTACTTTGATGCTTAAAGCAAGGGGCAGCACTAATTATAAAGCTAAATAACTGCTTTTTCTCAAGATTAGATACTCTACCTTTAAACAAAATACTGATATAACCAACATAACTATTGTGAAAATACGAATCAATTATTTAATGAGAGGAATGTCAGCTCCTGTTGTGAGGTCTAAATTTAGGATTCTCCCATCAGTTTGGTCTGTAGCACTGCAGTGCTACCACAACTCCCCTCCCCCTACTTTGGTGTAAACGCTGACGTTGCAGCCAGGGGGCGTGTCCTACAGGCACACTCCAATCATCAGTGCCACGCTTAGCTGAGGCTTTGCCAGGCGGAGAGATACGGAGGGTGAGGTTTGACACACTGCGGAGAGAGCGCAGCAATGGGGAACGCGCAGGAGAAACCCCCAGGTAATGGCGGAGGGGGGGCTACATCAAAGCACACATCAGGGAGCAGGGCCCAAAGACCGCAGGAGAAGAGGCCGGTGGTAGCTAATGGTACTCAGGGAGAGCAGAGCGCTCCTCTGGGACAGGATAGCCACAGTAACCCTGCTGCGGATACCAGTTACCTGGATGCACCGGCAGGCGCTCTCCCACCTCACATAGCACGGCTCAAGAATGAGGGCAACCACCTCTTTAAACACGGGCAGTTTGGGGATGCCTTGGAGAAATACACGCAGGCCATTGATGGGTGTGCTGACGCAGGTAGGGTACCAACCGTTATTTTATATTCCTATCCCGTACAGCTAAGCTAGAACTTATTTACCGACTAATTAGCTATCTGTTTAACATGACTAACCTAGACGTGTCAATGTGATGCATGCTATTAACAGGTTTAACACGTTTTTAATGTAGCCTATTTTATTTTAGCTGTAGAAAAATATTTCAAATTTAAAGGTGTTTCAGCACTTTCAGTGTGCTGTCATTCGATAAAGATAGTTTACCGTTTAGATTACTTTGTGACAATGGAATAATTTGTTAAAAGATGGGTGCCAGACAGACAACAGTTGATAGCCTTCTAGTATCTTAATGTAACAGATACAGCCACTTTAGTGGTATTCATCTTAGTGATGGAGAGTAGGCTATGCCATTTCAATTATGAATGTATTTAATTATACATGCCTCACTGAGTAATCTCTGCCAGCTGCCATCATCACTATAGCAACGATAACCATCAAGACAGTTATTAAATGTGGATATAAATATCTGGAAGATCAACTCTTGTAACAATATAGGCTAATGTTTGTATCCACCTGTCTCACACACACACAAACACACAAGCATATTCACCTTGTGTTGAGTATACTGGTGTATACAGACATATGATCAAATATTAGACTAATAGCTTGGTACCTGGCAGGAAGTGTGGCTATTTTTGCAATACTAGAGACTTAAAACGATTACAAAACACTTGAGATTAAAATAGACGGTATACAAATACATGGCACTGAAAAGCATATGTAGTACAATGTAGATATTTTCAATGAAGATCCATTCATTAAAAACATTTTTTTTAAATGGTAATGTAATGCCAAAACAAACAAACAAAATATGCATTATTATACAATACATGGCCTGGAGGGACAAATACAGCAACACATTCTTCTAGACGGGCTGACAAGAGCACTGCAGCTCTTTCTGTCTATCCATCCACCAGATAATTTGTCCAGGTTTTCACCCATTCAGCAAGGCAGGATGAAAAAAGCAGTTAATTATTTGTTGTCTTCAAGTGCGCCTGCAGATTTTCCAGAACACCCAAGGCCTGGGCAGCACAAAAACAACGACAGAGCAAATTGTCTTGTGGATAGCATGCTGTGTATTGATACATGCTATAATTGAGTTGGCTAATTTATTGTTCCTCTATAGGCACTGATAGTGCAGAAGACCTCTGCATTCTGTACTCTAACAGAGCTGCATGTAACCTCAAAGTTGGAAACAGCACAGAATGTATACAGGACTGTAACAGGTATGGGTGTGATATTGTGCTTTTGTTCAGCATCTCATACATTTTATTATAATGTTTTATGTGAAATGTGATAATCGTGCCAGTTATCACAAATATTTGAATACATTAGATAAGTAAATTAAACAAATGAATAAAATGCAATAGAACATTTGAAGTACTTAATATATAGCAAATTGCGTCGTATAGGGTAAAAGGCATTTCGGTAGTAATTGTGTGACGTCTAATGAATCAATGCTCATGGGGGTGATCATCTTAGAGTCAATGTGTGAATTCTTTTAAATGCAGACATGCCATATGATGACAAATTATTAACACGGTATCAGAAGTGTCTCTATTCCTCATCTTTTCATTGTCAGTGAATCTCTACTATAGAAGGAAGTTATGTAAGCTAATGATTGAATAAAAGGAACTGGACTGTTCTCAAAACACCGTGACCCTCATGATGTGACGAGGGGCAAACTAAATGCACCTGTACAGGAATTTAACAAATCGTTATCAAACTCAAATTCGCATAAAATTTGTAAAACGTTCAAAAAAAATAGTATTTGAAAATCCATCATTGCAATGCACTCTGTGTTGCTGGGATACAAGCAGGCAAACAGACGTATTCATAGTGGTTTGTGGACTGGGGAGAGTGCATAGACACAAACATACACGTAACAAGGTTATGAATGAACAGCTGTAGATTACCCTCGTTATACTTGAGAGACTGAGGAGGGAGGTTGTTTCTCTCTCTCTCTCTCTCTCTCTCTCTCTCTCTCTCTCTCTCTCTCTCTCTCTCTCTCTCTCTCTCTCTCT